>CAWUFW010026419.1:0-33722 GCA_963921515.1 Calotriton arnoldi
TCATAAGTTGATTGCACTGCCACGATGAACTAGGTCTTCCTTTCATCTCTGACCTTATTAAGTTAGAACCAATTCTTCTGTGGCACAGGATCTGGACAAAAGATCAGCCGAAGCTAAATAGGGAGATCCTACAGGACTGCCTAAACTGGAAGGGGCTTTAAAGATCCCTTGGGTGAAGTATGTGTGTGATTTTATGATTGATATTGTCCACCCAGAATACTTTACAGATCCTAGCTCCATACAGGCAATTTCTAGAAAGGCCCTAAGAAAGGAGTGTCTTCAGCTATTGGTCACAACAAGAATGACAGGAGAAATTATTAAACCCAGTGTAAGGCAACATCAGTTAATTGTAACCACCTTTAAAATGGAACCTTACCTTACATTTGTACCAGGCACTTGGGACAGGCGGTTATTAACTTGGTTCAGGCTGGACATTATTTACAGACTCGTGACCTTCCCTAAAATCAACGATTGGTCACAGGTTTTGCCTCTATGTCCATGTGACAATCACTCTACCCAGTCCACCATCCATCTGGTTTTATTTTGTAAATTTTATGTAGCTTCGAGGAAAGCATGGATCTTACCGATTTTAAAATTACAGGGACTGCGGCAATGCCGCCCAGCATTGATTAGGCTACAGTTTTTAGAGAATGAATTAACTGCTTGGTGCTTAACTATGTTCTTCAAGAAGGTACTTGCTCAAAGGAAAATCATTATGATGAATGAACTATAGTAGAACGCACATTTGACACTTTTTTGGTTTTTAATACTGTAGTTTCAACATTAATTGATATTTTAATGTCATTTTGGATTGCTGTTTTTTATGCGTGTAATTTTGTGATAATATGTAATTCTGTTTTTATTCTTGTGCTTTTATGATTGTTACAACAGCAGTCGAATAAAGCTTTCCTTGATTGATTGATTGACTCATGAATCACCCGAAGTTTCTGTGTCGTTTTCACAAGAGCAAGTGCTAAAACTTATAAGGGTGCCTCAGGTCCCGATGGTTTACCAAATGCCCTGTTTCGGCATGATCCTTCATTTTGGTCTGGTCTCCTGACTCCTCTTTTTACCAATGCTATTGCCTCCAGTCTGATCCCTGAGTCTTGGAGAGGAAGTATTCTAAATCCAATTTACAAGTCGGGTTTCCGCTCGGATCCATCTAATTATAGGTTGATTGCACTAATTGATGTGGAGGCGAAAATATACGCATCAAATCTCTTGGTGGATTTAGAGGCTTGGGTTAGTCGAACAAACCTAATACCTTACACGCAAACCGGTTTTCGGGCAGGGATGGGCACCCTTACTAACATCTCTGCAGTTACTCTCCTAGCCAATCAAGCCTTTGCAAATCTAGGCCTTAAAGCGGCCTTCGATAAAGTTTCGAGAGCTAAGTTATGGGCAAAAATGCAAGGCTGGGGGCTACCGTCTAAACTTCTGGAGGCCATAATTAATCTCTACTCACACACGTGGGTCAAAATCAAGAAAGGAGAAGGGTGCAGTTTAACCGACAAGATGTCTACATTTAATGGGTTAAAACAGGGTTGCGTGTTAGCGCCCTGTCTATTCAACATCTACACCTCCGATCTTGATAAGTGCCTTCGGTTAATTCAAGCCAATCCCCCAAAATTGGGCAAAATACCGACACCGTGTCTCCAATATGCGGACGACATCGTTTTGCTAGCACAAACTCTCGTAGGCCTGCAGAGACTGATCACGGAATTGGGAGCTTATACCACCCTGAACCAAATAATGATTAACCACCAAAAAACAAAAGTGATGTGCTTCTCTAAACACAATAAAACAACGAAAAGCGTACATTTTCCTGGAAATTGGGTGAGCAACCACTGACCCGGGTAGTTTCCTACAAATACCTAGGTTTTCAACTAGATTGCAATCTTAACTTTAAGCTACATTTGGGCCAAGGACGCATGAAAGCCAAACAATTGTTGTTTGCTTTTAAGACCTTAAAAAAAAGCTCATAGGCTGCTCTATCGGTCATCTGCTAAAAGTGATTGCAGCAAAATTCCTACCCTCCATCGCTTATGGCTTGGAAATCCTGAATATAAAGATACCACAGTTTTAAACACAGCACAATCCACATTTTTCAAGAGATTGTTTTTAATACCGCTACATACCTCACAGGCACAAATCCGCCTAGAATATGGATTAAAAAATCAGATCCCGGCCAGACAAGGCGCCCTAGTAAAGTATTACTGGAGGATGAGGGAAGCAGAAGACAACACCTTAGCCCACCACTGTTGGGTAGAGATTGAAAATCAAGTAAGGCTAGTCAATTCAACCACAACAGTTTTGAAGGAATCCCTGTCGGCATTACAGCTAGAGGAGGCCTGGTTTACCCCTGCAACGTACTCGGGATTTAAATCCGCTGTGAATATTGCCATCTAGTGGATTTCTCTATTAACGGACAAAACTACCTTTGCAAAAAAACATCACGCTTGGGCTGTGATACATGCCTACCAGAAGCTGAAGCCCCAACCGTATTTGATTGAACACTTCTCCCACCAGAAAAAGCACTATCTGACGCTGCTACGAATGGGGTCATTTCCCTCGAAGGATCTGACCCCGAAATGAAAACAGACATGGCCATCCAATGAATGCCGCCTTTGTGGACAAGGGGACGAGTCATTATTACATCTACTATGCACTTGCCCTTTTTTATTAGAAACTCGAAAAACCGTCCTTCGGGAGGCTCTAAGGAAGGAACAAATAAGAACATGCTGAGCAGCAGTCATCAGGTGTCTTGGAGGGTTGTCGATTCCCCTGTCTTGTAGAGCCATAACATTTTGGAAAAATGCGGCAAAAGAACTGGAAAAAAGTGACTCAATTTAAGTGGCCTAAAAATAACTTGTAGTAACACATTCTTTAATTGCACTGATACACCTGTCAATACCTTTATTTAACTAGTTGCCCACTGTTCGCGGTTATGACCTTATGGTCTTTTTAATAATATGTTTTTAAAATGTACACTTAAAGTATCGTGTTCCACGATGGTTCTCCATCCTTTTATGATTTTTAACGAATCAAATAAAAGTATATTTGACTTGACATATATTAACATAAATAAGAGTCATCCATTGACAAAACACGTGTTGGCTGGCAGAAGAATCAGAATCCAATTAAAGAAAAGAATTGGAGATTATAAGGATGACTGGGTGACTCTTAATTATGTTTATATATGATTGCATGTGCTCAGAAACTTGTCTCATTGATTCATATATATATCTAGGGAACAGTATTTATGATGGTTGGTTTATCATTCAGTCATCCTTTCTTCCCTGCTGAGATTGTGCTGTTGCGGTTCGAATTGTGACTATTGTTGTTTTATCGCCTGCTGTTGTAAAGCTCTTTCAGTTCCCTTCAGCGTGTGCTGGTTGGGCTCCGAAAAGCCAGTGTTAAATTCTTGGGTCTGCAGAGTTCTGCCTGGCGTTGCTCAGTTCGCCCTAGTGGCGCTAGAGAGATTTTTCTTAGGGAACAGTTTCCAAATCCAGTCTTTTGCCTGGAGACATTCATAACATGAGAAATCAGTGGACAAATATAGGGTCTAATTCACAAACTGCACTTTTGAGTAATTTTACACTTTTGAGTAAGTTTTCCACTTTTTGGTAATCACAAACTGCACTTTTTTACACTTTTGTAGTAATTTATACTTTTGTAGTAAGTCCAGGACTACAAATGGCCAAACACTGGTATTACAACACCCTCCCATAATAAAATCCTATAGGAAATAATGTTACATTAAATTATTTTAACCAGTCAAAAATATAAATAAATATAATATATATTTATTTTAAACTATAATAAATATAAATTAATTTAAGGAAAACATAAAAATTGTGCATATTTATTATTTAATTATAAAATATTTAATATCCTATTTTCAATTTAAAAAAATAACTTAAAAATAAATGTTACCAGTGGTTGGCCATGTGTATTGCTGGACTTACTACAAAAGTGTAAGTTTACTACAAAATTATAAGTCACTACAAAAGGAAAGTTTATGAATACCGAAAAGTAGTAAAGGTTCTCAAAAGTGTAAACTTACTAAAAAGTGTAAGTTACCTTTGGAATCAGGCCCATAGCATCCACCAACAATATTATTACCAGAAAGTTACTTTTAATTTTCTTTTCTTGAATAATCGGAGTGGACTGCTGTGACAATGTGAAGCTGAAATGGTCAAAAGTGACTTTTCAAACTTGGCATGACTTCTATAAACGCATGTTGCACTCGTGAAGATATGAGCCATGCGTCTGTATTTATCTGTGTTTTGTAATTTAGTACTTTTAATTGCTTGAAATATAGGACAGTTTTGGCCTGTTTATTCACTGTGGGTTTTCTATACCTACAGGGGATTTTGCCTGTGGAATACCTTAACAACAGCGATCACTTTAAAGCAGAGAGCATGGCTGCCAATGCGCTTCAGATTCTGGCGCAGTTCAACGTAAGTAAACGATTATTCAGAACGGCAGGCCGAGCCAGCTGTTTATAAATGCAGATTTTTGCAGCTATCATTGAAAGTGCCACACACTGTACGTTGATAATGTAGGCAAAAATTAAGAACCAGGAACTAAAAGTTCCTCTCCAAATTCAAGCTCAAACTTGTTCTGCCATTAGGCCAAATTCATTTCACCTGCTCTCTTGAGTTTTGTTTTCTCCGCACTGTTGGTACTGATTTGAAATTTGGTAGAAAACACCTGCAACGCAAATTAAGCCCTTGCAGGCAGGCCGGCACTGAGAGTTTTTTCCACCGGACATTTCCCCGGTGGGCTGGAGCCTTTGGAGGCCAGTTTTGAGGGCGGGCGCACTTTTGGCGTATCTGCCACTTTCTGTACCTAACCCAGACAATTTCAATAGTCATGGGTCGTGGGTTAAGGAGAGAGAGGGAGAGAGAGAGAGAGAGAGAGATATTTTTGTAAGGGATAATTTTGGTTCCCAGACCGACCCTTCTCGCAGGGTGTCATCTGAGTACTGACACCTGCTTCTCACCAGTATTTGCATCCATTTCGCATGTGCTTCTTCCTCACTTTCGTGTTTTGCGCATGCTGTTTCCTCACTTTCGTGTTTTGGCATTGCTGTTTCCTCACTTTCTTGTTTTGCGCATGTTGTTTTCTCACTTTCGTGTTTTGCGCTTGCTGTTTCCTCACTTTATTGTTTTGCGCATGCTGTTTTCTCACTTTCTTGTTTTGCGCATGCTGTTTCCTCACTTTCTTTTTTTGCGCATGCTGTTTTCTCACTTTTTTGTTTTGCGCATGCTGTTTTCTCACTTTCTTTTTTTGCGCATGCTGTTTTCTCACTTATTTGTTTTGCGCATGCTGTTTGATCACTTTTTTGTTTTGCGCATGCTGTTTCCTCACTTTATTGTTTTGCGCATACAGTTACTGCTGCGGTGAGTGCAGAACACGAGCAAACACGTAATGGCAATCAGTGCTCAACCAACGATCATGCTAAAGCGCGCTCACATACAGTTAAAGTCCTTCAAAGCACTAGCATGGGCAGGACCGACCTTGTGCACGAGCGAGCTGAGCTCAGGCCCGGGGTGCCAAATATTCCGAGTGGCGCAGCAGGGAGCTGCCTGACTTAATGTCATGCAAACAACTGCTCGTCCATCCCACTTGGTCTCAGTTGGGTCCCGTTAAAGACTTTGTAATCGTCCCTTAATTTACCTCAGTATACTTGTTAGAACCCCACCTGCTGTCACCCCCCCCCCAACCCCCCGCCCCCCAGACTTACAACAACCACCAAATTTTCTTTCCACCTAGGGCGCTGTCCATGTCAATCTGATTCCGGGCCGGCCCTGAGCATAGGGTATAAATGACCCATTAGTGTCTGAAATATGGATGTATCTCTGAGCCTTTCCCAGTTGCTCCTTCAACTGTTTCTTTTCCTCTGTTTGCGCCTCAGTTGATTAGTTCTTGGTTTCCTTATTTCATGGTCGGTCTCTGTTTATTCTATGCCTCCTTGAGGTCTTCCTTTTTATGCCATCCTGCTCAGCAATATTTCCTGATAACGCTGTATACCTAGCATGTTTGTGAAGTATTATTTTTCAAAGTCCCTTAAAAAGATAGCTATTTAAAAAGACTGGTTATCCAAGACTAGCCTTGTCTAATTGAGAACTAACCTCCACCATGAAGAGTAGGGGTTTCAGTCATACAAGAGATTGTAATTGCGCAGCGTATGAGCATCAAGATGTCCATCTGTCCTAATACATTACTCACAATTAGTTAATTTCATCATTATTATTTTTTGTGTTGGGAACTAAGCATCATAATTATTCAGTCTTGGAAAATACTAAGAATTTCAGGTTCCTTTCATTAACAATCGTTATAACTATTGTGTTTCAGGTTAAAATGACTCAGAAAAAGAAAACTACTTTACCTTTCTTGTTCACACCCTACAAGTAAGTGTTTCCACAGTTTTGCTATTTTGTTCTAAATACAACTTTTCTTTTATAATTCTTTTTATTGGTTTATTGAAAAACAGAAACAGTCTAATGAACGAAAGAAAAAGGGGTGTCTCATCATAATTAAATGACATTTCACACAGTGTCTTCTTTATCCCTCGCCTAAAGGCGATCAGAGGGACTTAAATGTACCCCAAGTTCTCAGTTTAACTGTTCTGTTCTTCAGCGTATTCCCACCTTAGACTCCATGTTTAGTGTATTTTTTTGAGGCGCCCCTTCCTTTATAGACCAGTTCTTCCATTCTGTCACAAATGCCCACTCCCCTAATCCATTAATCTAATGTGAAGGTGTTTACACCAGCCAATGACGTGCTAGGTCGTTCTTGGCTATCAACAAGCCAATGAGGGTACGAGTAAGATCCGGGCCTCCCATAATACCATGCAGTATCAATTTAAGGTCTACATCTACAGGTCTACCCACCACCTCTCCTAATTTGTGACTGACTATGCACCAATATTTGGCTACCAGTGGGCAATCTCAACTCATTTGAAAGATCGTACCAAGAGCGGAATTAAATTTGCTACGATACTGGTCTGTTACTCTCCCCGTCTTCCTAAGTCGTGTTGGCTTGTAATGATATCATGTAAGATGTTTAAATTGGAAAAGTCTGAGTTTGGAGGAAATGGCCAGGACTCTTGACTCCATCCTCCCCTGAATCCATAATTACTACTTCTCTGTTTTATATTGAAGATATTTTTGTTTCGTTTTTGGCTCAATAATAGTATTTGCCTGTTCTCATACCGTTCGTTTGAGAAATTAGTTTTGCTCACAACTAAACAAACTTCCAACTGAGCCTGAATCAAAGACAAGATTGGGCTGTCACATATTTATTTATTTGCAATTTTCTATAGTGCGAACCAGACCTGGGATAACAGAGGGCTTTACATAGGAGTATGCAGGAATGCAAAAAATAAAGGAGACAGTGCAATTGTAGAATCAGCTATGTGAGTGGACAAATAAGGAGGGAGATGTATAGGTAGAGTGGGTGTACTGGTAATTTAGATTGTAGAAACATATGGAATAATGAAATTTAAGGGGATGGGTTGGGTATGTCCACAGCATTGACTTAATTTGTCTTCCTACTCATCCCGGACTGATAGAGGGATAATCATATATTTGGTGGTGACAGTGTAAGAATAGGTCTTGGAGTTCCCCACGGAATTTGTGATAGTTAAGATTCATCCTAATTGTTGGCTTCATTGAAAGTGTGCTCTTTTGGGAAGAACCAACCAAAACGCCTTCAGCTGAAACTCAAGCTGGCTTTAATGGCCACTGATTGGTTTTGTTATATTATTACATTACATAATGTAATCAAAGAAATACACATAGAAAAAGAATTTTGTTTCACAGATAAATTGTAGATGAATACAACTTCTCTCTCTGGGTCTCACTTTTTGCCCGGAGAGTAGTTTCAACTACAGCAGGACGCGCATTGACATTTTTAAATTCATTAGGAAACTGAAGTTGATTAAACTCTTCAAGCTCAAACATTCCAATCCTGCAACCGCTCCTCTTCCCTTTCTCTCTGCCAACTGAATGTAATCTGGCGGTTTCTGACATTCCAACTATCCGTATCCTACATGATTTACAATCGGTGTCTCAACCTTCTTCCACTCAGCAAATGTTATGTGCTGAAGGCATTGTTACTTCCAGTTCGGTAACAAGCCTGTTTAAACCAAAGTCCACGTTTACCCCCATGATGCCAAGAGATGCCAAGAGATGCTATTGATACTTTCAATGATGTCGTCATCGATGAACTTAAGGAGCTGCACCACAAAAGTACCAACAAATGATATGGACGTCAGCATCACAATAAGCACTACTTTGCCCTGGTTAAAAGATTACAAAAGAATAACCAAATTGTGATCAACAAGTCTGACAAAGGGGGTAATATTGTGTTATGGCCTAGAGCACAATATATCGAGGAGGCACACAGACATTTGAATGACATTTCCTGTTATAAGATATCGAACACTCAGGAAGTCAACAGGAAGAGTAAAGAACTGAGAAAGAGATTGAACAACTTCAAAATGGAAGGTCTTTTGACCAGAGATGAATTCCTCTTTCTGAACAATGAGACACCCATGCTCCCGGTTTTGTACTTTCTTCCCAAAGTCCATAAGGGTAGCTCACCGGTTCCCGGTCGTCCGATCATCTCTGCCTGTAATAGCTTATGTGAACATATGTCTAAGTATGTCGATTATTTCCTGCAGGACTTTGTCACACAACTACCATCTTACCTTCGTGACACGGGTGATTTTCTGCTCAAGATTAAGGATATCCTGTGGTCTAGTAACTACATCCTACTGTCAATGGACATTACCTCCTTGTACACGAGTATTAAGCATTGCGATGGATTGAGAGCCTGTGAAGATAGACCAATACACTGTTACCGTCACAATGAGCTCATTCTGTTCATGATAGAATGGTGTCTTAACAACAACTTTTTTATGTTTGACAGGGTCATTTACCAGCAATTGAGGGGTGTCGCAATGGGAGCCTGCTTTTCTCCCAGCTATGCATTTCTCCATGTGGGCTGGTGGGAGGAGCAGGTCCTCAAGGTCAGACACCATGCATCTTGGAGTGCTCACATAATATCATGGCTCCTCTACATTGATGATTTGTTTGTTATTTGGAACGGTACCAAGGAGAGTGCATTAGAGTTTATTGCTGCTATTAATGTCAATGAGTTAAATCTGGAGTTCAACGCCACGATCAGTGCTACTTCCATAGAATTTCTTGATGTTACTATCTATATTGAGAGTGGGTCCATTCACTCCAAGTTACATCGCAAACCCACGGCTGGTAATTCCACACTGCATGCCACTAGCTTCCATCCCAGGCACCTCATAGCTAGCATCCCATATGGTGAGATGCTTCGGCTTCGCAGGATCTGCAGCTCTGATGGTGACCTTAAACAGTGTCAAGACGAAGCCCAATGCAGGTTTGTTGCACGGGGGTACTCAGACAAATCAATCACTAGAGCTAGGACTAGAGCCAATACCACACCTAGGGAGTCACAGCTGACAGGTAGAAATAGCAATGAACCCAACAACACTCCTCTTGATTCTGATGCTATTGTAAATGGGACGGTGGACACTCGCTTAATCATCATGTACAGCAAAGAAGAACATGCCATTAGGTCCATCGCCAATAGACAGTGGTGCATCATTCTTACTGACCCCGTCCTAGGTCCTCTAGTTGCCAAACGGCCCACGATTACTTATCGTCGCGCTTTCTCGATGAGGGATGCGCTTGTCAAGAGCAGTCCCGAAGTAATCACTAAATCGGCTCACTGGCATTAAGGGGTTCTACAAATGCAGCACATGTAGGGCTTGTCGTTTTGGTATCAACACCACCCGTGTCGCTGCCTCTTTCCGCACAGAACCCATTACTATAAACAACAGATACACATGTAGGACGGAGTACGCAGTGTATGTATTACAGTGCAGTTGTGGCCCCAGATATGTGGGCAGCACCAAACTCCAAGTCCACATGAGAATTTTACATCATTTGAGAGCTATAGTCAGCAATGACCCAACATACCCTGTAGCCAGACATTTCAAAGAGGTACATAACAATAACCTGGAACACCTGAAGTATTTTGTCATTGATAGTGTGCCTACCCTCAGGCGCGGGGGTAATCGTGAAAAAAAGCTCAGGCAGATGGAAACACGCTATATCTTGGAGCTCAATACTAAGACACCCTCAGGTCTGAATATCAGTGAGGATCTGTGTTAGAAATGGGATTTTTGGTAGGCTAGGGCGTGGGCCAAAGCCAGGCAAAAACCACCACTCTAGTCAGGATAAGGGAGTTACACGTCTAAAATAACCCCTGCTCACCCCCTTGGTAGCTTGGCACGAGCAGCCAGGCTTATCTTAGAGGCAGTGTGTAAAGCATTTGCACATAACCAACAGTAATACAGTGTTCACACCACAAAAGGACACCACACCAGTTTAGAAAAATATCCAATATTTTTATATAATTAAAACAAGACCAAAAACGACAAAAATCCACAATACTATATGTAAAAAAAAGTCTGCAGTTATCAAAATAAGTTTCAAACAAAGTTCCTCGATGTCGATAGCTCCGTCCGGGGCTACCACGGCATCGTGAACAACAAATCCAGCAGTTCTGGCTGGTCGCGGGCCAGCTACGGTGTCGGGAAGACCCGCAAACAGTACCTGTGAGAAATGCAGGGCAATGAGGCCCTCAAAGTCACTCGCGTTGCAGGTCGAGCTCCTCTCTGATGGAATCAGGAGCGCCAGCGTCGGCAGGCGTCGGATGCTGCGGTGCGAAGTGCAGCGGTGCGGCATGCGGTGCCCCCAGGTCGCGCTGCGAGCAGCGGCTCAGTGGCAGGGTCGGATGGCGCCGTCGGTGAGACCAGGGTCGCGGTGCGAGATGAAGGCGGTGCTCGTCACGGTGCTAGCAGGTCACGGTGCAAGCAGCGGCGTCGTCGTTGCTGAAACGCTGTCGTCGGCTGACGAGCGGGAGTCGATGGTGCCGGCGTCAGTGGGCCAAGGCTGCGGTGCGGGATGAGGGCGGTGCTTCGCGTGACTTACGGGCGGTGCCCTCGAACCACGGTGCAAGCAGCGGCGTCTATTTCGGCGTGGGCGGCGGCGGCGGGGAGGCCAAGGCGTCCTCGTGAGGCAAGACGGTGCTGAGTGCGGTGCCCACAGGTCACGGTGCAAGCAGCGGCTCGGTGGCGGCATCAACAGGCGTCGTCGGTGAGACCAAGGTCGCAGTGTGGCGTTGCGGCGGTGCTCTCTGCGGTGCCAAGGCTTCGGCGTGAAGCAAGGCGGTGTGGAGTGCGGTGCCCACAGGTCGCGGTGAAAGTAGCGGCTCGGAGGCGGCGTCGACAGGCGTCGTCGGTGAGGCCAAGGTTGTGTTGCGGCGGTGCCCTCTGCGGTGCCTTCAGGACACGGAGTCGGCAGTGGCGTCATAGACGTCGTTGAGTTGCTTTTCCGCTGATACAGCACAAAACACACAGTCCCCAGTGCTGCGGCCAGAAGAGCTTGAAGTCTTTGCTGTTCCTGAGACTTCGTGAACAGGGGGCAAGCTCTACTTCAAGCCCTTGGAGAGACTCACAAAATAGGTTGCAGAAAGTCCAGTCCTTTCACTGCCCAAGACAGAAGCAGCCACTGCAGGTCAGCCCAGCAAAGCACACAGCAAAGTGGTAGTTCCTCCTCACGGCTTCTCCAGCTCTTCTTCTTGGCAGTCTTCTTGATCCAGATGAGTTCTAAAGTTCAGGGGTCTGGGCCCCAGTATTTGTATCCAAAAATCCTTTGATCCTCTAGGCAGAGGGTGTCTGTGCCCAGCCAGAACCAGTTCTGCCTTCTCTGGTGTGAATTCCTGGCAGGAGGTGGAGACGGCATTGTCAGAGGCAGACCAGGCCCTTTGAGTTGCAAGGAAATCTCCTCCCCCTTCCCCCATTGCAGCCCAGGTCTATTCAGCCCTTTCCTGACCCTACCTAGACTATCTGGAGCCCTCCTGCTCCCCAGCCTTCTGTCATCTAAAACCCAGACAGGCAATCCACATTCCAGCAGAGGCACATGGGATGACTGAGCAAGAAAATACTTACTTTCTAAAAGTGGTATTTTCAAACACAGAATGTAAAAATCACCTTCACTAAAAGATGTATTTTAACATTCTGAGTTCAGGCATACTAAACTCAAATTTCTACCTTGTTCCCTGGGTCAGTTTAGGATTATAAGATGTTATAATCAAACTGCCCATTCTGGCCTATAAGAACAGATAGCCTTGCAATAGTGAAAAACGAAATTGGCTGTTATTCACTATCAGGACATGCCACACACACCCGGGCATGTCCTGCCTTTCCCATACACTGCACCCTGCCCACAGGGGTACCTTGGGCCTACCTTAGGGGTGCCTGACATGTAAGAAAAGGGAAGGTTAGGGACTGGCAAGTGTGTGCACTGGCCAAGTCGACATGGCAGTTACAAACTGCGCGCAGACTCTGCAATGGCAGGTCTGAGGTACCTTTTCAGGGCTACTCACGTGGGTGGCACAATCAGTGCTGCAGGCCCACGAGTAGCATTTGATTCACAGGCCTTAATTACTTGTGATCTATCATGATTGGAATCAATGCATCGATTTATGCTTATCCTTAGTTCTGCCTTCGAGCTTGTTTTTTTCTGTTGTATTCTAGCACTGCATTTAAGCAGCCATATCTGTATTCATTTACCTCGTATTTGTACATTAGTGATGCGTACCTTTTTGGTTTGCTCTGCTTGGGACCTTACCAGGCCCTTTCGATGTTGGTTATGTTATATGTTCCGGCTGGAGCATAGGACATCTGTGATTGAACATGTTATCTGTATTTACTTTGATCCCTGGTATTCCCAACCAGAGACCGATAACGAGTTCATTGGCATGTTTAAACCAACTTTGTTCTTTTTTTATATTTTTTACTTTTATTTTCATTCACTTGAGCACATGTTTTTTTTAATATATATATATAGCACTTGCACAACACTTAACGTCATCTAAGTTGTATGACGCAGCTGTGTGTACACTCACTTATCGTCCCCAGCTAGTCCTGATGACTAAACATCTTTAGCGCAGCCAATTATGGCGTTTATTTCTTTCTTTCAATGTTTTACCTTCATTGGTACATCTGAGTTTCCCGTATTAATGGGTTCTGTACGTTCATATCTTTGTGCGCTTCTCAATCAGTTCCGTGATTGTTTCAGATAGTTGCTACTAGCGAGTGGATTGTTGTCTTTTTTCCATGTTCATTCTGGGAGACAGTAATTATGTAGGTATTGCATGGAACAAATCTGTCCCACAAATCGGAAATCTTCTATAGCAATGCACTGTGCAGGTTTATATTCCTAGAGTTAGCTGTAGTTGTTCCGAGATATGTTGGAGTTTCCACGAGTATAATCGCTACCTCATCTCCCATGCAGCTAGTCTGTTTATCATGTCTATCTACTTACCTGTGTGTCATCGTACATGTGACTGCCTGGAGCCTGCTCATAAGTCACGCTGTTGTGAAAAAATGTAAAAAAAGCAAAACAATGTGAAAAAATGCAAAAAACGTAAAGCAACTTACCTGGCTATATATGAGGCTACTTGCACGTAGCGCGCTATGTGATCAAGGCCGCAGGTCGGCGGGCGAAACGCGTCATTTGGACCATGTAATTTTGTAATAAATCAACATCAATTGGAGTCTGTGCCCGTGTGATCTATCGTCTTTGGTTACACTTGGGATATTCTGGTTATATATATTTATATATAAAAAAATATATATATATATAATGTCTTCCATGTTCTACAAAAATATCTAGGTCATGGCCAAGCATAATACTTTTGGTAGTTACTACTATATCATATTGTACCAGCTGGGACATTGCAGCAGTTACTCGAAGCCAGTATTCTTTCAGGCAAATATATCTGACTGAGAAACATATGAAGGTAATCAGCATCATCAAAACCTCATATCGGCTATTGGGAATCTAACTGACACTTCCTACTTTACAGGGGTATAATACAGCATATTTGCAATCCTAAACTGCCGAAGCCGCAGATTAGCAGGTGTCAGCATACTATGTCCCAAAATTATTGTCTTCAAAATGCCCTTTTTGTTGATACAACAACTCAGTTTGCCTGATAATTTAACAGTTAAAGATCTTAATTGTTCTTCCTCATAAAGTTGACCCACAAAAACAAATCCATGTTGTGCACATTTAGCCCTAATTGCATCATGTAATATGTGTGGTAGCACTGGATCTGCCTTTAGTGGGGTATAGTAGTGAATTATTGGAATCCTGAAAAGATTACCCCACTTAGCCCAAACATTTTTAATCGCATATACAACCTTAATCCGGACTCTTTTATAATGGGTAGGGTCAGATTGTTTGAGCAAATAGCTGCAAGTATTTATAAAATCATTACTAGTCTTGTCTATTAATTCAGTAGGTCTTTGCACAATTGATGCCCTATAGTAAAATGTAAAATCTGGCAGTAAAATTTCCCTAAGTGGCCAAGGCAATTTCAAAAATCAAAATGCTCTGCTGGCAGTACAATATCCAGTTAGGAAACTGTTAATAGCAGAGTCAAGGCATTTTTGGGAAATGTATTAAAAACAAATAAGGGAATAGAGGTTTACAAATACATACATTTTGGCAATATATTCATTTTGATAATATTACATCATCCCATAATAGCGAAAGGAAGTTGCTGCCACATGTGAAGTTGTAAACACATTTTTTAAGCGTATAGGAAATGTGTTACATATTTTCCCAAGCCATCAGAGGCCAATGCAGTGCCTGTACTTTATATATGTGATCAAGGCCGAGTCTGGCCGAAACGCGTCATGGCAGTAATGGTGGCTCACTGCAAATAAACGAAAAGTTACACCAAATCTGGGTTCGTCTTCCGTTTGTTCCCGCAGGAACGTTGAGGCGGAGTGTGGCGATATATATATATATATATATATATATTATCTACTGGCGGTCGCCAGTAGATAGTTATAGTTAGGACCTATTATCCATAGGAAATCCGCGACATTCTATTTGAAATAACGTTGGCGCCGGTTGACGAATCTTCGCGAAAGTTTCCAACTTGTTGGGGCGCTCCGCTCCTACCCTGAAAGTCTCGGGTTGATTCGTCAAGCGGGGCCGAGAAAAAAGGGGGTCCCAAAACGCGTTTTCCCCATTCATTTTTCCATAGGAACCTTTAGTCGCAGCTACAGCCCGAACTGCTGAACGGAATTACACCAAATTTGGCAAAGAGGTAGCCCTTGGTTCAGTGTCGTGCCTTTTGCTTAAATGGTGTAAATCCGTTCAGTAGTTCCTGAGAAATTCACAAGTAAAATCACATATATATCTATGGCCACGTCGGATCCGCGTACCCTCAGCGCACCCTGCGCACACCATCCCGATCACGAGCTGCATGCTAATTGGCTGTCAGCTGGCTGTCAACACTCCAAACCAGGAAGTGTTGGCAGCCATTTTGTGCCTCGGTAGAACCGAGGCAAAAAACAAGTGCGCAAAACGCACAAAGGGGGCAGGGTAGAAACACCCTGACCCCCTAGGCCTGCTCAGGGGGTCCCACAAGGACCCCCTGGGCAGAAAAAAGCATTTAAAAAAAAAAAGAAATCGGCAGGATGCGCTCAGGGTGCGCGGATCCTGCCGAAAAAAAAAAAAATCGAAGCGCGTCTCCCGCGCTTCTATGTTAATTTGCCCCCGGGTGGGCCAAGTCCCGGGGGCATGGTGGGGGGGGTTTAAATTTAATGTGGGGGGCCTCTAAGGCCCCCCAAGCCCCGGGGACCGCCACCCCCCGGGGCTTTAAAAAAATAATGGTTCGGGAGGGCTCTTAGCCCTCCCGCAGCCCCGGGGACCGCCACCCCCGGGCTTCTTTTTAAAAAAATATTTTCACCTGTGTGGGGGCTCCAGCCCCCACACGCCCCGGGACCACCACCTCCCCGGGGCACTAAAGATTTGAATATGGGGGTCCGTTACGGACCCCAAAGCCCCGGGGACCACCACCTCCCCGGGGCTGTGAAATGGTTGGGAGGGGGCCGCGCGGCCCCCTCCTGGAGCCCTTGATGGCCCTGGGGACCGCCACCCCCCAGGGTCGGCTCCTGCAGTGTCCCGGGCGTACCCCGGGACACTGTAGTTTGCTATGACAGGACGGGAGCCTCGCGGCTCCCGTCCTGTCATAGCAAACTTGGTTTGCATTTTGAAAGAGAGAGCAGGAAACCTGCTCTCTCTTTCAAAATGCAAACTAATTGCTTTTCCACATGGGGAGCAGCATGTTAGCTGCTCCCCATGTGGAAAAGCAATGCCGCTCCCGTAGGACACGGGGAGCCGGCGGGACTGTGGGGGATTGGGGACCCCCACAGTCCCCAACCAGAGGCCAGGCCCCGGGGGATGGGGTCCCTGGGGCCATAAGTGGCCAGGGAGGGGGCCACGCAGCCCCCTCCCAAAATTAAATTTTTTTTTTTTTTAAAGGGCAAGTCCGGCCCCGGGGGATGGGGTCCCCGGGGCCTTAAATGGCCTGAGGAGGGGGGCCTCGCAGCACCCCTCCAAATTAAAAAAATAAAAATCAAGGGCATGCCCCGGGTGATGGGGTCCCCGGGGCCAATACAGGCCCAGGGAAGTGGGGCCACGCGGCCCCCTTCCCGTTTTTTTTTAAAATTTAAAAAAAAAAAATGCTCAGGCCCCGGGGGATGGGGTCCCCGGGGCCAAAAGTGGCCAAGGGAAGGGGGGCCACGCAGCCCCCGTCCCATTAAAAAAAATGAGAACAAAAAATGACCGGCATCGTGCCGGAGGCCCCGCCCCCCTCCCTGCAGTACTCTGCAAACGCGCCCCCTGGTGCGTTTTAAGAAGGGGAAGTAATTCCCCTTGAATACTGGGGGTCCCTGGGGGCCAACTAGCCCGCCAGGAACCTCCAGTATGCGCCAGGGGGCTGCGTTGCAGAGAGGTGTACAGAGGCCACGCCCTTTTACACCTCTCTGCAACGCAGCTCTGTGGCGCTTTAGAAGTACATGGTGGGCTAGTTGGACTCCAGGGACCCTCAGGATTCAAGGGGACTTAATCCCCTAACTTAAAACGCGCCATGGGGCGCGTTTGCACAGTGGTGAAGGGAGGGGCGGGGCTTCAGGTGACATGTGTGCAAACAGGCCCCGTGGCGCGTTTTAAGATGGGGAATTAAATCCCTTCAATCCTGAGGGTCCCTGGGGCCAACTAGCCCAACAGGTACGTCCAGAAAGCGCCACAGAGCTGCATTGCAGAGAGGTGCAAAAGGGGCGTGGCCTCTGAACACCTCTCTGCAACACAGCTCTCTGGCGCATACTGGAGGTACAGGGTGGGCTAGTTGGACCCCAGGGACCCTCATGATTCAAGGGGACTTAATCCCCCAACTTAAAACGCGCCACGGGGCGCGTTTACACAGATGTCACCTCAGACCCCGCCCCTCCCTTCACCATTGTGCAAATATTCCTCTAAAATCAGCCGAACTTCGAATTCCTATTTACTCACCTGTTATCAGGAGAGACCTCAGTGCTGCATCTTTCAGCTCAGTACTGAACCTGAAAAGTAATTTTAACCGTACTTACCAGTAACTTGAATTTCCTTCCATAGGCTAACATTGACTGGTTTCACTTGGAAATTCTTCTAAGTGTGGAGTTTTGGAACTTTATAATATTCCTCTAAAATCAGCCGAAATACGAATTCCGATTTACTCACCTGTTATCAGGAGAGACCTCAGTGCTGCATCTTTCAGCCCAGTACTGATCCTGAAAAGTAATTTTAACCGTACTTACCAGTAACTTGAATTTCCTTCCATAGGATATCATTGCCTGCTTTTTGCTGAAAAAGTTTCTAAGTGTCGATTTTTGAAACATACAAATATTCCTCTAATATCAGCCAAAATACGAATTCCGATTTACTCACCTGTTATCAGGAGAGACCTCAGTGCTGCAGCTTTCAGCCCAGTACTGATCCTGAAAAGTAATTTTAACCGTACTTACCAGTAACTTATATTTCCTTCCATAGGAATCCATTGTCTGGTTTTCAGCAGAAAAGTTTCAAAGTGTTGATTTTCACAAACTACAAATATTCCTTAAAAATCGCCTGTATGACTTAAACGCATTCTTTCAACTGTTTACAGGAGATGCACCAGTGCTGGATCCAGGATCCACCACTGAGTAAGAAAAGTAACGATAACACTACTTACCTGCTAAGTGAATTTCCTCCCATAGGATAACATTGGTGATTCTATGTGAAAAGTTTCTAAGTGTCAACTTTTAAAATACAATAATATTCCTTAAAAATCACTACTGTAACCAAAACGCTTTTACTCAACTGTTTACAGGAGATGTCCCAGGACTGAATCTAGGATCCAGTCCTGTGGTTAGAAAAGTAATCCATAAAGTAACTAATTGCATTTAGCTAGAAATTCACATTGAGCTCAATGTTGCATTGTGTTTGAAATTGTGTTGCCCATTGCAACAACTGTAACTACTGTACTTAAAAGTCTATTGCCTATTTGAAAAGTATTTAAACTAAAGTAATTCATTCTGAGAAAGTATATTTTGTAATGTAATGTATAATGTAATTACAATGTAATTTAAAAAATAAAATATCTAAAAATAAATAGTTTAAAAAATTGTAGTAAATCAGTATCCAAAAAAATAAATATAACAATTAATACATTTAAAAATTGTCATTTACAAAACCTTTGAAATTCACTGAAATTAACCATAGGTTTCAGACATGTTATAGTTAGGAATTAGCATTTAAAAAACCTTTGAAATTCACTGAAAAAACCATAGGTTTCAGGCTTGTTATAGTTAGGAATTAGCATTTTAAAAACCTTTGAAATTCACTGAAAAAACCATAGGTTTCAGGCCTCTTATAGTTAGGGTTTAGCATTTAAAAAACCTTTGAAATTCACTGAAAAAACCATAGGTTTTAGGGAAAGTTATAGTTAGTTGGACATTGCACTCGTACAAAACCCGTGAAATTCCCCCGTTATAGTTAGTTCAGCTGACTATAACTTGCGCCCCCGCAATGCACTGCTGATGACGTCACATATTACATCACTCATGACATGGTCAGTGACATCACTGATGACATCACTGATGACATCTCAAATGACATCACTGATGACATCATCCATGTGAGAATTTAATGCATCTTCTCACACCCTAATATAACTTTTGATACACCCACTCTAAATTACAGACTGCCATTCTCAAAACCATACACACTCCAATACCAATAAGTACATACCCACTCACTGATTCTTAGGTCTACACACACACATCTACTCACTCACCCGTACAGTCACTCATACTTACAGTCACTCAGTACAGGACTATCATATGCACTCATACACCTATATAAACACTCACACAACGCAACTCATCCATAGAGGTACTCACACACCTAGTCAGTCATGCAAATAATTAATCACACTCCAATTTACTCACCTATACAGTTATACACACCAGCTCACTTACTCATAAAAATACTAGCACATTCTTACGCTCCTATGCAATCACTGATGCAAGCACACACTCATCCATATAGCCACTCTCACAATCACACACTCTCACTTATAGCCATTTATATACTCCAACACACATATATACTGCCTTTCACATATGTAGTTACTCACACATGTACCACTGAGATATACATTCAATCACTAACACACCCATACACACACTCACCCACCCATACAGTCCATCACAGACGCACTCTTGAAATCATGCACGCAGTGAATCACCCACTCACACATCTATGCACAGTCACACACACCCCACCCACACAAACACTGAGGCACCCATACAGATACTCAGAGAACCAATCCATAACCCATATAGACACTCATTTAGCTAGTCAGAAACCCATGCAGCTGCTTACACAACAACAGACAGACGGATACAGACATTCACACAGTTTAGTCACTCACCCATGCATCCAGTAAGATACGTTTAATCACTCACTTATAGACTCAGTCACGCACCTACTAAATCATCCATTCAGACGCTTATACACCCACTCATTCTTCAATACGCCTTTCCCTATATATATTAAGCATATTTAAACTTTACAGAAACACACAGTCACTGGATGATGTCATCAGTGATGTCATCAGTGATGTCACTGACCATGTCATGAGTGATGTAATATGTGACGTCATCAGCAGTGCATTGCGGGGCGCGAGTTATAGTTAGCTGAACTAACTATAACGGGGGAATTTCACGGGTTTTGTACGAGTGCAATGTCCAACTAACTATAACTTTCCCTAAAACCTATGGTTTTTTCAGTGAATATATATATATATATATATATATATATATATATATTTCACATAGGATCACAGCTTGCAGCAAAAATCATCCAGCACTCCATGAGGTAATAATCACTCGGATTTATTTACAACGACAACATCTACGCGTTTCGGCGGCTGGATGCCACCTTGTTCACGATGCAGGCGCGCCATTTTTTACACATTAAAATAGTCATTACGTACACTGACATAAGCGAAGGACAAGGATTTTTACATTTCGTAATCCGAAGATTATTGCACTACCTCAGTGGGCGCCATCTTTGAACATGTTCAAATACCCATTATTAAAGGCAATCTACCTCTTTACAATTGTACATTTCATTAAAATGAATTTATAAACAATTCTTTATTCTAATCTACAGTCTAAAAACTGTTACTTTCCAAAAATCACTTTAAATCTTAATAAATAGCAGTAAAATTAATTACTTGCATTCAATTTCAAAATAGCTTTCTTTCTTTCTATATTCACTGAAAAAAACCATAGATTTCAGACACGTTATAGTTAGAAATTAGCATTTAAAAAAACCTTTGAAATTCACTGAAAAAACCATAGGTTTTAGGGACAGTTATAGTTAGTTGGACATTTCACTCGTACAAAACCATAGAAATTCCCCCGTTATAGTTAGTTCAGCTAACTATAACTCGCGCCCCGCAATGCACTGCTGATGACGTCACATATTACATCACTCATGACATGGTCAGTGACATCACTGATGACATCACTGATGACATCTCAAATGACATCACTGATGACATCACTGATGACATCATCCAGTGACTGTGTGTTTCTGTAAAGTTTAAATATGTTTAATATATATAGGGAAAGGCGTATTGAAGAATGAGTGGGTGTATAAGTGTCAGAATGGATGATTTAGTACGTGAGTGACTGACTCTACAAGTGAGTGATTAAATGTATCTTACTGAATGCATGGGTTAGTGACTAAACTGTGTGAATGTCTGTATCCGTCTGTCTGTTGGTTTGTAAGCGGCTGCATGGCTTTCTGAATAGCTACATGAGTGTCTACATGGGTTATTGATTGATTGTCTGAGTATCTGTATGGGTGCCTGAGTGTTTGTGTGGGTGGGGTGTGTTTGACTCTGTGCATAGATGTGTGAGTTGGTGATTCACTGGGTGCATGGTTTCAAGAGTGCATCTGTGATGGACTGTATGGGTGGGTGAGTGTGTGTATGGGTGTGTTAGTGATTGAATGTATATCTCAGTGGTACATGTGTGAGTAACTACATATGTGAAAGGCAGTATATATGTGTGTTGGAGTATATAAATGGCTATAAGTGAGAGTGTGTGATTGTGAGAGTGGCTGTATGGATGAGTGTGTACTTGTATCAGTGATTGTATAAGAGCGTAAGAATGTGCTAGTATTTGTATGAGTAAGTGAGCTGGTGTGTGTATAACTGTATAGGTGAGTAAATGGGAGTGTGATTAAGTTTTTTGCATGACTGACTAGGTGTGTGAGTACCTCTATGGATGAGTGGCGGTGTGTGAGTGTTTATATAGGTGTATGAGTGCATATGATAGTCCTGTACTGAGTGACTAAGTATGAGTGACTGTACGGGTGAGTGAGTGGATGTGTGTGTAGACCTAAGAATTAGTGAGTGGGTATGTAGTTTTTGGTGTTGGAGTGTCTATGGTTTTGAGAATGGCAGTCTGTAATTTAGAGTGGGTGTATCAAAAGTTATATTAGGGTGTGAGAAGATGCATGAAATTATCACATGGATGATGTCATCAGTGATGTCATTTGAGATGTCATCAGTGATGTCATCAGTGATGTCACTGACCATGTCATGAGTGATGTAATATGTGACGTCATCAGCAGTGCATTGCGGAGCGCGAGTTATAGTTAGCTGAACTAACTATAACGGGGGAATTTCTATGGTTTTGTACGAGTGAAATGTCCAACTAACTATAACTGTCCCTAAAACCTATGGTTTTTTCAGTGAATTTCAAAGGTTTTTTAAATGCTCATTTCTAACTATAACGTGTCTGAAACCTATGGTTTTTTCAGTGAATTTCAAAGGTTTTTAAATGCTAATTTCTAACTATAACGTGCTTGAAACCTATGATTTTTAAGTGAATTTCAAAGGTTTTTTTAAATGCTAGTTTCTAACTATGCCTACAGAGGTAGGACATGTGAAGAAAGAAGAAAAACGCACAGAAAGAAGCAAAAGATGTGCAGAAAGAACCAACAGAGGAGCAGAAAGAGGCCTTGTTGCAAAATCATCCTGTGCCCACAACTTTTTCAGACGGGTACTGGTGGTAACTGACTCTGACTAACCAGAGCCAGTGCTATGCTAAAAGACACTTACAATACAGTGAAAACACCTACATACACTAGGGAACACTATGCGTTGGGGTACCCCTGTGATTAGCATGACCTCCTCTGCAAGTCCCTAGTACATAATAGGGCAGGGGGATTAAAACTACCTCTTAAAACGCGCTACAGGGCGCGTTTGCACAGTGGTGAAGGGAGGGGGGCCTGAGGTGACATGTGTGCAAACGCACCCCGTGGCGCGTTTTAAGTTGCGGGATTAAGTCCCCTTGAATTCTGAGGGTCCCTGGGGCCCAACTAGCCCCCAGGTACCTACAGTTAGGACCACAGAGCTGAGTTGCAGAGAGGCGTTCCGAGGCCACGCACCTTTTTTCACCTCTCTGCAACGCAACTCTGTTGTGCTTACTGAAGGTACCTGGTGGGCTAGTTGGCCCCCAGGGTCCCTCAGGATTCAAAGGGAATTAATTCCCCAACTTAAAACGCACCACAGGGCGTGTTTGACCACATGTCACCTGAGGCCCCGCACCCTCCCTTCACCACTGTGCAAACGCGCCCCGTGGTGCGTTTTAAGTTGGGGGATTAGGTCACCTTGAATCCTGAGGGTCCCTGGGGCCCAACTAGCCCACTAGGTACTTCCAGTAAGCACCACAGGCCTGCGTTGCAACGCCTGTAACAAATTGTGCAGTTGTGTTTAGGTAGTGAAGAGGGTCGTGCTGGGGGTAGTGTTTTAGGGTTTAGGGTAGTGCAGTGGTGTTTGTGTAGTGTAGGGGGTCATGCTGGGGGTAGATTTAGGGTTTAGGGTAGTGCAGTGGTGTTTGGGTAGTGTAGGAAGTCGTGCTGGGGGAGTGTTTTAGGGTAGTGCAGTGGTGTTTGGGTAGTGTAGGGGGTCGTGCTGGGGGTAGTGTTTTAGGGTTTAGGGTAGTGCAGTGGTGTTTGGGTAGTGTAGGGGGTCGTGCTGGGGGTAGTGATTTAGGGTAGTGCAGTGGTGTTTGGGTAGTGTAGGGGGTACTGCTGGGGGTAGTGTTTTAGGGTTTAGGGTAGTGCAGTGGTGTTTGGGTAGTGTAGGGGTACTGCTGGGGGTAGTTTTTTTTAGGGTTTAGGGTAGTGCAGTGGTGTTTGGGTAGTGTGGTTCGTGCTGGGGGTAGTTTTTTAGGGTAGTGCAGTGGTGTTTGTGTAGTGTAGGGGGTAGTGTTTTAGGGTTTAGGGTAGTGCAGTGGTGTTTGTGTAGTGTAGGAGGTGGTGTTTTAGGGTTTAGGGTAGTGCAGTGGTCTTTGGGCAGTGTAGGGAGTCGTGCGGGGGGTAGTGTTTTAGGGTTTAGGGTAGTGTAGGGGTCATGCGGGGGTAGTGTTTTAGGGATTAGGGTAGTGCATTGGTGTTTGGGTAGTGTAGGGGGTCATGCGGGGTGTAGTGTTTTAGGGTTTAGGGCAGTGCAGTGGTGTTTGGGTAGTGTAGGGGGTCGTGCTGGGGGAGTGTTTTAGGGTTTAGGGCAGTGCAGTGGTGTTCGGGTAGTGTAGGGGGTCGTGCTGGGGGGAGTGTTTTAGGGTTTAGGGCAGTGCAGTGGTGTTCGGGTAGTGTAGGTGGTCGTGCTGGGGGGAGTGTTTGAGGGTTTAGGGCAGTGCAGTCATGTTCGGGTAGTGTAGGGGGTTGTGCTCGGGGTTGTATTTTAGGGTTTAGGGTAGTGCAGTGGTGTTCGGGTAGTGTAGGGGGTCGTGCTGGGGGTAGTGTTCTAGGGTTTAGGGCAGTGCAGTGGTGTTTGGGCAGTGTAGGGGGTAATGCTGGGGGTGGTGTTTTAGGGTTTAGGGCAGTGCAGTGGTGTTCGGGCAGTGTAGGGGTTGTGCTGGGGGTGGTGTTTCAGGGTTTAGAGCAGTGGTGTTCGGGCAGTGTAGGGGGTCGTGCTGGGGGTGGTGTTTCAGGGTTTGGGGCAGTGCAGTGGTGTTCGAGCAGTAAAGAGGGTCGTGATGGGGGTGGTGTTTCAGGGTTTAGGGCAGTGCAGTGGTGTACGGGCAGTGTAGGGGGCGGTGCAGGGGGTGGTGTTTCAGGGTTTAGGGCAGTGCAGTGGTGTTCGGGCAGTGTAGGGGGTGGTGCATGGGGTGGTGTTTCAGGGTTTAGGGCAGTGCAGTGGTGTTCGGGCAGTGTAGGGGGTCGTGCTGGGGCTGGTGTTTCAGGGTTTAGGGCAGTACAGTGGTGTTCGGGCAGTGTAGGGGGTCGTGCTGGGGCTGGTGTTTCAGGGTTTAGGGCAGTGCAGTGGTATTCGTGCAGTGTACGGGGTTGTGCTGGGGCTGGTGTTTCAGGGTTTAGGGCAGTGCAGTGGTGTTCGGGCAGTGTAGGGGGTGGTGTTTCAGGGTTTAGGGCAGTGCAGTGGTGTTCGGGCAGTGTAGGGGGTCGTGCAGGGGGTGGTGTTTCAGGGTTTAGGGCAGTGGTGTTCGGGCAGTGTAGGGGGTCGTGCTGGGGGTGGTGTTTCAGGGTTTGGGGCAGTGCAGTGGTGTTCGAGCAGTAAAGGGGGTCGTGATGGGGGTGGTGTTTCAGGGTTTAGGGCAGTGCAGTGGTGTACGGGCAGTGTAGGGGGCAGTGCAGGGGGTGGTGTTTCAGGGTTTAGGGCAGTGCAGTGGTGTTCGGGCAGTGTAGGGGGTGGTGCAGGGGGTTGTGTTTCAGGGTTTAGGGCAGTGCAGTGGTGTTCGGGCAGTGTAGGGGGTCGTGCTGGGGCTGGTGTTTCAGGGTTTAGGGCAGTACAGTGGTGTTCGGGCAGTGTAGGGGGTCGTGCTGGGGCTGGTGTTTCAGGGTTTAGGGCAGTGCAGTGGTATTTGGGCAGTGTAGGGGGTTGTGCTGGGGCTGGTGTTTCAGGGTTTAGGGCAGTGCAGTGGTGTTCGGGCAGTGTAGGTGGTCGTGCTGGGGCTGGTGTTTCAGGGTTTAGGGCAGTGCAGTGGTGTTCGGGCAGTGTAGGGGGTCATGCTGGGGCTAGTGTTTCAGGGTTTAGGGCAGTGCAGTGGTGTTCGGGCAGTGTAGGGGGTCTTGCTGGGCCTGGTGTTTCAGAGTCTAGGGCAGTGCAGTGGTGTTCGGGCAGTGTAGGGGGTCTTGCTGGGGCTGGTGTTTCAGGGTTTAGGGCAGTGCAGTGGTGTTTGGGCAGTATAGGGGGTCGTGCTGGGGGTGGTGTTTCAGGGTTTAGGGTAGTACAGTGGTGTTCGGGCAGTGTAGGGGGTCGTGCTGGGGCTAGTGTTTCAGGATTTAGGGCAGAGCAAAGGTGTTCAGGCAGTGTAGGGGGTTTTGCTGGAGGTGGTGTTTCACGGTTTAGGGCAGTGCAGTGGTGTTCGTGCAGTGTAGGGGGTGGTGTTTCAGGGTTTAGGGCAGTGGTGTTCAGGCAGTGTAGGGGGTCTTGCTGGGGTTGATGTTTCAGGGTTTAGGGCAGTGCAGTGGTGTTCGGGCAGTGTAGGGGGTCGTGCTGGGGGTGGTGTTTCAGGGTTTAGGGCAGTGCAGTGGTGTTCCGGCAGTGTAGGAGGTCGTGCAGGGGTGGTGTTTCAGGGTTTAGGGCAGTGCAGTGGTGTTCGGGCAGTGTAGGGGGTCGTGCTGGGGGTGGTGTTTCAGGGTTTAGGGCAGTGCAGTGGTGTTCGGGCAGTGTAGGGTGTCGTGCTGAGGGGTGGTGTTTCAGGGTTTAGGGCAGTGCAGTGGTGTTCGGGCAGTGTAGGGGGTCGTGCAGGGGGTGGTGTTTCAGGGTTTAGGGCAGTGCAGTGGTGTTTGGGCAGTGTATGGGGTCGTGCAGGGGGTGGTGTTTCAGGGTTTAGTTCAGTGCAGTGGTGTTCGGGCAGTGTAGGGGGTCTTGCTGGGGGTGGTGTTTCAGGGTTTAGGGCAGTGCAGTGGTGTTCGGGCAGTGTAGGGGGTCTTGCTGGGGCTGGTGTTTCAGGGTTTAGGGCAGTGCAGTGGTGTTCGGGCAGTGTAGGGGGTCGTGCTGGGGCTGGTGTTTGAGGGTTTAGGGTAGTGCAGTGGTGTTCGGGCAGTGTAGGGGGTCGTGCTGGGGCTGGTGTTTCATGGTTTAGGGCAGTGCAGTTGTTTTTGGGCAGTGTAGGTGGTTGTGCTTGGGCTGGTGTTTCAGGGTTTAGGGCAGTGCAGTGGTGTTCGGGCAGTGTACGGGGTTGTGCTGGGGCTGGTGTTTCAGGGTTTAGGGCAGTGCAGTGGTGTTCGGGCAATGTAGGGGGTCGTGCTGGGGGTGGTGTTTCAGGGTTTAGGGCAGTGCAGTGGTGTTCGGGCAGTGTAGGGGGTCGTGCTGGGGCTGGTGTTTCATGGTTTAGGGCAGTGCAGTGGTGTTCGGGCAGTGTAGGGGGTCGTGCTGGGGGTGGTGTTTCAGGGTTTAGGGCACTGCAGTGGTGTTCGGGCAGTGTAGGGGGTCATGCTGGGGGTGGTGTTTCAGGGTTTAGGGCAGTGCAGTGGCGTTCGGGCAGTGTAGGGGGTCTTGCTGGGGGTGGTGTTTCAGGGTTTAGGTCAGTGGTGTTCGTGCAGTGTAGGGGGTCTTGCTGGGGGTGATGTTTCAGGGTTTAGGGCAGTGCAGTGGTGTTCGGGCAGTGTAGGGGGTCTTGCTGGGGGTAGTGTTTCGGGGTTTAGGGCAGTGCAGTGGTGTTCGTGCAGTGTAGGAGGTCGTGCTGGGGTGGTGTTTCAGGGTTTAGGGCAGTGCAGTAGTGTTCGGGCAGTGTAGGGGATCGTGCAGCGGGTGGTGTTTCAGGGTTTAGGGCAGTGCAGTGGTGTTCGGGCAGTGTAGGGGGTCATGCTGGGGGTGGTGTTTCAGGGTTTAGGGCAGTGCAGTGGTGTTCGGGTAGTGTAGGGGTCGTGCTGGGGCTGGTGTTTCAGGGTTTAGGGCAGTGCAGTGGTGTTCGGGCAGTGTAGGGGGTCTTGCTGGGGGTGGTGTTTCAGGGTTTAGGGCAGTGGTGTTCGGGCAGTGTAGGTGGTCTTGCTGGGGGTGATGTTTCAGGGTTTAGGGCAGTGCAGTGGTGTTCGGGCAGTGTAGGGGGTCTTGCTGGGGGTAGTGTTTCAGGGTTTAGGGCAGTGCAGTGGTGTTCGTGCAGTGTAGGGGGTCGTGCTGGGGATGGTGTTTCAGGGTTTAGGGCAGTGCAGTAGTGTTCGGGCAGTGTAGGGGGTCGTGCAGGGGGTGGTGTTTCAGGGTTTAGGGCAGTGCAGTGGTGTTCGGGCAGTGTAAGGGGTCGTGCTGGGGGTGGTGTTTCAGGGTTTAGGGCAGTGCAGTGGTGTTCGGGCAGTGTAGGGGTCGCGCTGGGGGTGGTGTTTCAGGGTTTGGGGCAGTGCAGTGGTGTTCGAGCAGTAAAGGGGGTCGTGCTGGGGGTGGTGTTTCAGGGTTTAGGGCAGTGCAGTGGTGTACGGGCAGTGTAGGGGGCGGTGCAGGGGTGGTGTTTCAGGGTTTAGGGCAGTGCAGTGGTGTTCGGGCAGTGTAGGGGGTGGTGCAGGGGTGGTGTTTCAGGGTTTAGGGCAGTGCAGTGGTGTTCGGGCAGTGTAGGGGGTCATGCAGGGGGTGGTGTTTCAGGGTTTAGTGCAGTGCAGTGGTGTTCGGGCAGTGTAGGGGGTCGTGCTGGGGCTGGTGTTTCAGGGTTTAGGGCAGTACAGTGGTGTTCGGGCAGTGTAGGGGGTCGTGCTGGGGCTGGTGTTTCAGGGTTTAGGGCAGTGCAGTGGTATTCGGGCAGTGTAGGGGGTTGTGCTGGGGCTGGTGTTTCAGGGTTTAGGGCAGTGCAGTGGTGTTCGGGCAGTGTAGGTGGTCGTGCTGGGGCTGGTGTTTCAGGGTTTAGGGCAGTGCAGTGGTGTTCGGGCAGTGTAGGGGGTCATGCTGGGGCTGGTGTTTCAGGGTTTAGGGCAGTGCAGTGGTGTTCGGGCAGTGTAGGGGGTCTTGCTGGGGCTGGTGTTTCAGAGTCTAGGGCAGTGCAGTGGTGTTCGGGCAGTGTAGGGGGTCTTGCTGGGGTTGGTGTTTCAGGGTTTAGGGCAGTGCAGTGGTGTTTGGGCAGTGTAGGGGGTCGTGCTAGGGGTGGTGTTTCAGGGTTTAGGGCAGTGCAGTGGTATTCGGGCAGTGTAGGGGGTCATTCTGGGGCTAGTGTTTCAGGATTTAGGGCAGAGCAAAGGTGTTCAGGCAGTGTAGGGGTTTTGCTGGAGGTGGTGTTTCACGGTTTAGGGCAGTGCAGTGGTGTTCGTGCAGTGTAGGGGGTGGTGTTTCAGGGTTTAGGGCAGTGGTGTTCAGGCAGTGTAGGGGGTCTTGCTGGGATTGATGTTTCAGGGTTTAGGGCAGTGCAGTGGTGTTCGGGCAGTGTAGGGGTCGTGCTGGGGGTGGTGTTTCAGGGTTTAGGGCAGTGCAGTGGTGTTCCGGCAGTATAGGAGGTCGTGCAGGGGGTGGTGTTTCAGGGTTTAGGGCAGTGCAGTGGTGTTCGGGCAGTGTATGGGGTCGTGCTGGGGGTGGTGTTTCAGGGTTTAGGGCAGTGCAGTGGTGTTCGGGCAGTGTAGGGTGTTGTGCTGAGGGGTGGTGTTTCAGGGTTTAGGGCAGTGCAGTGGTGTTCGGGCAGTGTAGGGGGTCGTGCAGGCGGTGGTGTTTCAGGGTTTAGGGCAGTGCAGTGGTGTTCGGCCAGTGTAGGTGGTCTTGCTGGGGGTGGTGTTTCAGGCTTTAGTGCAGTGGTGTTCGGGCAGTGTAGGGGGTCTTGCTGGGGGTGGTGTTTCAGGGTTTAGGGCAGTGCAGTGTTGTTCGGTCAGTGTACGGGGTTGTGCTGGGGCTGGTGTTTCAGGGTTTAGGGCAGTGCAGTGGTGTTCGGGCAATGTAGGGGGTCGTGCTGGGGGTGGTGTTTCAGGGTTTAGGGCAGTGCAGTGGTGTTCGGGCAGTGTAGGGGGTCGTGCTGGGGCTGGTGTTTCATGGTTTAGGGCAGTGCAGTGGTGTTCGGGCAGTGTAGGGGGTCGTGCTGGGGGTGGTGTTTCAGGGTTTAGGGCACTGCAGTGGTGTTCGGGCAGTGTAGGGGGTCATGCTGGGGGTGGTGTTTCAGGGTTTAGGGCAGTGCAGTGGTGTTCGGGCAGTGTAGGGGTCTTGCTGGGGGTGGTGTTTCAGGGTTTAGGTCAGTGGTGTTCGGGCAGTGTAGGGGGTCTTGCTGGGGGTGATGTTTCAGGGTTTAGGGCAGTGCAGTGGTGTTCGGGCAGTGTAGGGGGTCTTGCTGGGGGTAGTGTTTCGGGGTTTAGGGCAGTGCAGTGGTGTTCGTGCAGTGTAGGAGGTCGTGCTGGGGGTGGTGTTTCAGGGTTTAGGGCAGTGCAGTAGTGTTCGGGCAGTGTAGGGGATCGTGCAGCGGGTGGTGTTTCAGGGTTTAGGGCAGTGCAGTGGTGTTCGGGCAGTGTAGGGGGTCATGCTGGGGTGGTGTTTCAGGGTTTAGGGCAGTGCAGTGGTGTTCGGGTAGTGTAGGGGTCGTGCTGGGGCTGGTGTTTCAGGGTTTAGGGCAGTGCAGTGGTGTTCGGGCAGTGTAGGGGGTCTTGCTGGGGGTGGTGTTTCAGGGTTTAGGGCAGTGGTGTTCGGGCAGTGTAGGGGGTCTTGCTGGGGGTGATGTTTCAGGGTTTAGGGCAGTGCAGTGGTGTTCGGGCAGTGTAGGGGGTCTTGCTGGGGGTAGTGTTTCAGGGTTTAGGGCAGTGCAGTGGTGTTCGGGCAGTGTAGGGGGTCGTGCTGGGGATGGTGTTTCAGGGTTTAGGGCAGTGCAGTAGTGTTCGGGCAGTGTAGGGGGTCGTGCAGGGGTGGTGTTTCAGGGTTTAGGGCAGTGCAGTGGTGTTCGGGCAGTGTAAGGGGTCGTGCTGGGGGTGGTGTTTCAGGGTTTAGGGCAGTGCAGTGGTGTTCGGGCAGTGTAGGGGGTCGTGCTGGGGGTGGTGTTTCAGGGTTTGGGGCAGTGCAGTGGTGTTCGAGCAGTAAAGGGGGTCGTGCTGGGGGTGGTGTTTCAGGGTTTAGGGCAGTGCAGTGGTGTACGGGCAGTGTAGGGGGCGGTGCAGGGGGTGGTGTTTCAGGGTTTAGGGCAGTGCAGTGGTGTTCGGGCAGTGTAGGGGGTGGTGCAGGGGTGGTGTTTCAGGGTTTAGGGCAGTGCAGTGGTGTTCGGGCAGTGTAGGGGGTCATGCAGGGGGTGGTGTTTCAGGGTTTAGTGCAGTGCAGTGGTGTTCGGGCAGTGTAGGGGGTCGTGCTGGGGCTGGTGTTTCAGGGTTTAGGGCAGTACAGTGGTGTTCGGGCAGTGTAGGGGGTCGTGCTGGGGCTGGTGTTTCAGGGTTTAGGGCAGTGCAGTGGTATTCGGGCAGTGTAGGGGGTTGTGCTGGGGCTGGTGTTTCAGGGTTTAGGGCAGTGCAGTGGTGTTCGGGCAGTGTAGGTGGTCGTGCTGGGGCTGGTGTTTCAGGGTTTAGGGCAGTGCAGTGGTGTTCGGGCAGTGTAGGGGGTCATGCTGGGGCTGGTGTTTCAGGGTTTAGGGCAGTGCAGTGGTGTTCGGGCAGTGTAGGGGGTCTTGCTGGGGCTGGTGTTTCAGAGTCTAGGGCAGTGCAGTGGTGTTCGGGCAGTGTAGGGGGTCTTGCTGGGGTTGGTGTTTCAGGGTTTAGGGCAGTGCAGTGGTGTTTGGGCAGTGTAGGGGTCGTGCTGGGGGTGGTGTTTCAGGGTTTAGGGCAGTGCAGTGGTATTCGGGCAGTGTAGGGGGTCATTCTGGGGCTAGTGTTTCAGGATTTAGGGCAGAGCAAAGGTGTTCAGGCAGTGTAGGGGGTTTTGCTGGAGGTGGTGTTTCACGGTTTAGGGCAGTGCAGTGGTGTTCGTGCAGTGTAGGGGGTGGTGTTTCAGGGTTTAGGGCAGTGGTGTTCAGGCAGTGTAGGGGGTCTTGCTGGGATTGATGTTTCAGGGTTTAGGGCAGTGCAGTGGTGTTCGGGCAGTGTAGGGGGTCGTGCTGGGGGTGGTGTTTCAGGGTTTAGGGCAGTGCAGTGGTGTTCCGGCAGTATAGGAGGTCGTGCAGGGGGTGGTGTTTCAGGGTTTAGGGCAGTGCAGTGGTGTTCGGGCAGTGTAGGGGTCGTGCTGGGGGTGGTGTTTCAGGGTTTAGGGCAGTGCAGTGGTGTTCGGGCAGTGTAGGGTGTTGTGCTGAGGGGTGGTGTTTCAGGGTTTAGGGCAGTGCAGTGGTGTTCGGGCAGTGTAGGGGGTCGTGCAGGCGGTGGTGTTTCAGGGTTTAGGGCAGTGCAGTGGTGTTCGGCCAGTGTAGGTGGTCTTGCTGGGGGTGGTGTTTCAGGCTTTAGTGCAGTGGTGTTCGGGCAGTGTAGGGGTCTTGCTGGGGGTGGTGTTTCAGGGTTTAGGGCAGTGCAGTGTTGTTTGGTCAGTGTAGGGGGTCTTGCTGGGGCTGGTGTTTCAGGGTTTAGGGCAGTGCAGTGGTGTTCGGGCAGTGTAGGGGGTCGTGCTGGGGCTGGTGTTTGAGGGTTTAGGGTAGTGCAGTGGTGTTCCGGCAGTGTAGGAGGTCGTGCAGGGGTGGTGTTTCAGGGTTTAGGGCAGTGCAGTGGTGTTCGGGCAGTGTAGGGGGTCGTGCTGGGGGTGGTGTTTCAGGGTTTAGGGCAGTGCAGTGGTGTTCGGGCAGTGTAGGGTGTCATGCTGGGGGGTGGTGTTTCAGGGTTTAGGGCAGTGCAGTGGTGTTCGGGCAGTGTAGGGGGTCGCGCAGGGGGTGGTGTTTCAGGGTTTAGGGCAGTGCAGTGTGTTTGGGCAGTGTATGGGGTCGTGCAGGGGCTGGTGTTTCAGGGTTTAGGGCAGTGCAGTGGTGTTCTTGCAGTGTAGGGGGTCGTGCTGGGGCTGGTGTTTCATGGTTTAGGGCAGTGCAGTGGTGTTCGGGCAGTGTAGGGGGTCGTGCTGGGGGTGGTGTTTCAGGGTTTAGGGCAGTGCAGTGGTGTTCGGGCAGTGTAGCGGGTCATGCTGGGGGTGGTGTTTCAGGGTTTAGGGCAGTGCAGTGGTGTTCGGGCAGTGTAGGGGGTCTTGCTGGGGGTGGTGTTTCAGGGTTTAGGGCAGTGGTGTTCGGGCAGTGTAGGGGGTCTTGCTGGGGGTGATGTTTCAGGGTTTAGGGCAGTGCAGTGGTGTTCGGGCAGTGTAGGGGATCTTGCTGGGAGTAGTGTTTCAGGGTTTAGGGCAGTGCAGTGGTGTACGGTCAGTGTAGGGGGCGGTGCAGGGGGTGGTGTTTCAGGGTTTAGGGCAGTGCAGTGGTGTTCGGGCAGTGTAGGGGGTGATGCAGGGGGTGGTGTTTCAGGGTTTAGGGCTGTGCATTGGTGTTCGGGCAGTGTAGGGGGTCATGCAGGGGGTGGTGTTTCAGGGTTTAAGGCAGTGCAGTGGTGTTCGGGCAGTGTAGGGGGTCGTGCTGGGGCTGGTGTTTCAGGGTTTAGGGCAGTACAGTGGTGTTCGGGCAGTGTAGGGGTCGTGCTGGGGCTGGTGTTTCAGGGTTTAGGGCAGTGCAGTGGTATTCGGGCAGTGTAGGGGGTTGTGCTGGGGCTGGTGTTTCAGGGTTTAGGGCAGTGCAGTGGTGTTCGGGCAGTGTAGGTGGTCGTGCTGGGGCTGGTGTTTCAGGGTTTAGGGCAGTGCAGTGGTGTTCGGGCAGTGTAGGGGTCATGCTGGGGCTGGTGTTTCAGGGTTTAGGGCAGTGCAGTGGTGTTCGGGCAGTGTAGGGGGTCTTGCTGGGGCTGGTGTTTCAGAATCTAGGGCAGTGCAGTGGTGTTCGGGCAGTGTAGGGGGTCTTGCTGGGGCTGGTGTTTCAGGGTTTAGGGCAGTGTAGTGGTGTTTGGACACTTTGTAGGGGGTCGTGCTGGGGGTGGTGTTTCAGGGTTTAGGGCAGTGCAGTGGTGTTCGGGCAGTGTAGGGGGTCATGCTGGGGCTAGTGTTTCAGGATTTAGAGCAGAGCAAAGGTGTTCAGGCAGTGTAGGGGGTTTTGCTGGAGGTGGTGTTTCACGGTTTAGGGCAGTGCAGTGGTGTTCGTGCAGTGTAGGGGTGGTGTTTCAGGGTTTAGGGCAGTGGTGTTCAGGCAGTGTAGGGGGTCTTGCTGGGATTGATGTTTCAGGGTTTAGGGCAGTGCAGTGGTGTTCGGGCAGTGTAGGGGGTCGTGCTGGGGGTGGTGTTTCAGGGTTTAGGGCAGTGGTGTTCCG
>CAWUFW010026420.1:0-33705 GCA_963921515.1 Calotriton arnoldi
AATGCGGAATACAACAATATACACGATGCAAGGGTCAGAATGGTAATTGGTTTCAAGTGGTATGAATTTGTCCCATAGTTAAAATGTATAGACTGATGTCAAGTCCACTCTCTCAAGCATTCTGGAGATACTGGTCACTCTAGATCCCACATTATGTCTTTTTGGGGGTTAGCACTGAATGGGATAGAACACAACATATATATTTGTTTCTGGGAATAATGATGTCTGCTGGTGAAGGGGACATTGCTCTGCTGAAGATTAGACAACCACCTACAATAAAAGATTGGTAGCGGGGACTGGATCTTTGGGCTTTGCTAGAAAAACCTATATATATGTTGTGCACAGTTCCCTTAAGAAGCATCGCAAGATTTGGGGATTATGGTGGGAATACTTCTGGTTACATGTGACAAATTGTAAAATGATTTGAAAGTCTGCTTTCGCTCAACTATATATGCTCCGGACCACAATTCAATCCAATGGTGATGATTACTTTGTAACAACTATTTACTGTGTATGCTTATCTTATTTTTTTACATTCAATAAAAAAAATCATATAAAATCAATAATAATGTATTTTCCTTTTTAAGACTCAGAGAAAGAAAGAAGGAAAGAGAAAGAAAAAAGAGAAAAGGAAAGAAATGAAGTAAAGAGAGGGAAATAGAGAAGGACAAAAAGGAAATAATGAAGGAAGGAAAGAAGTAAAGAAAGAAAAGGAAAGGAAGGAAAGAAGGAAAGAAAGAAGAAGGAAAGAGAATGATGGGAAGAAAGTAAGAAGGAAAGAAAGAGAAGCTAAGGAAAAAAGAAGGAAAGACAGAAAGAAAGAAGGAAAGAGAAGGAAAGTAAGAGAGATGAAAAGAAAGAAAGGAAAGAAGGAAAGAGCAAGAATAGAGAAAGAAAGAAAGAAAAAAGAAAGAAAGAAAGAAAGAAATGAGAAGGAAAGAGAATGGAAAGAAGAAAAGAAATAAAGAATGAAAAGGAATGAAAGAAGGAGAAAGAAAGAAAAAAAGGAAGAAAGAATGTTTTAATGAGAAAAGAGAGAAGGAAAGGAGGAAAGAAAGAAAGAGAAAGAGAGAAAGAAGGAGACAAGGAAAAAAGAATGAAAATGAAAGAAGGCAAGAATGAAAGAAAAAGAAAGAAGGAAAAAAGAAGGAAGGAAAGAATAAAAGAAAGAAATGAGAAAATGAGAATAAAAGTTAGACAGAAGGAAGGGAAGAAAAAATTAGGGAATATAGAAAGAAAGAAAAAGAAGGAGAAAAAGAAAAAGTAAAATGAGGATAACCTAATACAGAACAGTTTCAGACAGACACAACCTGCAATGCTGTGAAATAGCATCAGTCAGAAAAGCAAAACAGTTTGAAAGGAATTTACAACAGCATTGACAGGAGAACGGACCTGATAAAGATGGAATGTGCATTGGTAGTGTCCTGCTATCATATCAGGCTCTAAACACAAATGACACACTAAAGTAATTATAAAGTAAAAACAAAACCACTGGCACCGAAGGGAACTAGCTTGTGTGCAGCTGTGCTCCTTGTGAGATAGAAAAATGCAGTAACTCAAAGTGACATTAACCACTGGCTTACATAGGCTGACCCACTGCCCCATGCTATATGCTGTAGTAGGTGGAAGCAAAATGTGAATGACACAACAACAGCCCAATGGATGAAGAGAGGTGGTTGAAAGCTTCTACATGTAAGTATATTATACATATTTTAGTCAAATCAAAAGGCCTTGGCTAAGTCAGATCTAAAAAATGAAATTTGCTCCTTCAAAGAGAGTGGTTTAATTTATTTTTGCAATATTAAGAAAGGAGGAGTTGTGGGTGGAGGACAGAACTTAACATTTGAATTTTCGTTCCCTCGCCTTTGGTAAGGTCAGAGATTCAAGAATGCACTCGGGAGTCGACTCACATCTGCAATTCTGTGCTTGGCCCTTGGTAAGGCGGTGAGCATTACTAAACACCGGCCCTGCTCTTTGGTTTTAGTTGGTTCAGGGAGAGGTATGGGAGAACACTGCATTCTTTTTGAAACCTTCATCAGTCATTATTTCATGGCCAGGAAAGGTGCAGAGAAATTGGGGTCTGGCCACAGAGGATTGTGGGGTCAGTTGTTAAGCCACAGAGAATGATTGCTTTTTGGTTCACTCTTAGATGTAAGAATTCCTACTCAGGAAAATAGACATTGTTTCATAAAGGAATGAAACAAGCACCTAGAATCAGAGCAATCATGATCTTTGCAAAGCTTTATATTAGTTTAATTAGTTCCTTTTGCTTGGTATTCCAAATTAGAGTTTTCATTTAATTATATTTACCTATTATTTCAGCATATTGCTGGCTATAATTTCCTCTGCCATACCATTGATCTTGTGTCCATCCTACTGAAAGGGGTTTCGTTTTAGCCACCATCATTTCACTGAACAACACCAGATTGTTTGAGTGGCATTTATCTGTGATGCTCCCCCACAATTCACTTAGGGTCAAATGCATCAATAATTTCTTCCAGCATTTTAGTGTGAGGGTTAGATAGAATGTCCATCCATGAGTTAAAGTCACTTACCATTATTAACAGATGGAAATTCTGTTGTCCTCAGTTCCTTGCAGATGATAACAGTTCAGATCCCTGGTGGGGCATAGATCAATAGGACTCCCTGGGAGCCTTTAGATCAACAAAAGTTTAGCAGAGGTATTGAAAACATGGGTTTATAGTTGGGAGTACTACCCAAGTGAGAATCCTGTCAGGTCAAACGTACAATAATTTAAACATGTGCTTAACCCCTGTTAGCTATGAAATGAACAGTGAAGGCAGGCTTATCTTAGAAAAATGTACTAAGTATTTAGCAACACTAAAACAGTCAAAAAGACATAACACAGCTCAATAAAAAAAATCCAACAACACAATTCTAAAACTTAAGAAAAATATAATAAAAACAAGGAACAAAAACAACTGTAATCCAAGGAGATGGATGGGAGATATTCATTAAAAAAATTTAAGACAAAAAGCACCCAAAAAAAGTAAAGCATCAATCAGAAATCACCTTTCATGGATGACTGAGACTTAAGTGCTGTTTGAGGTCTACTGCAACGTAGCTGAGGTTTGCCACATTCACTGGGCCATTACCTTCTGATTTGATCTTTTTTATGAAAATGGAAATCCTACAGTGAGGCAAAGAAGTAGCAAGTATCTGATGAAGTCCTCCCAAAGTAGGGTAGCCTCTGGACATGGTCCAGCAGAAGCTGGAATGTGGATTTTAGCGGGAAGTGCTCAGATGGGGGAAAATTAACATTTCTCTGCCACAGAAGTCTGCCCATCAGTCAGATACTATTTGTACATTTGCCCAGCCATGATTTCTATCTGATTTAGAATTTGATGGACAGTATACTCCAGTGCAAATGCAACAGAATACCTCTCTCTGTTAAAACCTTGGTCCACCCACCTCATTTAGAGGCAGGCAGAATTCAAGTACGCCGTAGATGGAGCCCTGTAGGCTCCATCAACAGAATGCTTCCTCTGATGGCCCAACAGAGAAGGGGTGATCAGAGTAAAGCGATCATGCCACCTGGGGACATATTACATAAAGTGCCCCGGGGTGCAACGGGCATTTGTGCCCGCTTTGCACGCCCCGGGGCACTTCGGTATTACAGAAGGAGCCCTCAGGAGGCGCACTGACAGTGCGCCACCTAAACGGTGGCACACTGTCAGTGCGCCTACTGAGAGCAGCACTGAGAGTAGCACTCTGCAGGGGGTACCCAGACATCCCCTTGCAGGCAGGTGCAGTCATTGACTGCACTTGCCTGCAAGGGGATCTCTATTCCCCTTTAAAAGTGCAGGCGGGTTGCCGTCTGCACAGTGAAACACTCTCTGCTCCTTATTTCACATGAATGCGTTTCCCTCAGGGCAGCATGAGTTTGCTTCTGCCCTGGTGAACGCATTCCCCATAATGTGGTGCATTTTTCTTCATTGCATCAGGTGCACCTTTTCAAAGGTGAGCCCAGCGCAATGAAGGAAAATGCGCCGGATGTGTAATGTGGCCCCTGGCCTTTTTAGGGTGGATAGTGTAATGTATTTTTTTCCTATCCATCGCTGCCAAGAAAATTCTAGCAGTGAGTGCCAGGAAAAAAAATGTAATGATCCCCACAATTAGTTTTTCATTTTTCAAAAACAACTCCCTCTTTGGGAATTTACGTTTAAAAAACAAACACATTTTTTTTACAAATTCAATGGACAGCTGTCAAAACTGACGGTGGCCGTCCACCAAACATTTTAGTTCATGGAAAGGATCCACTGTGGCAGTGGTTCCCTTCAATGTACATAGATGACTGCTAGATTGGCGATCATCACTAAATTTGGCGGGCAGTAGTGCGTCAGGATGGAGGAGGTAATGTCCTCCACCACCCTGATGGACTACATTCTGCCCCACAAACTCTAAATCAGGTCCTTAGTCTCCTTTTTTGAGCTCTAAACCTTCCAGCAGGGAAAGTCTGAAGCTGTAGCCCAAAAAGTCCTCTCAAAATTGGACAGATGTGCTGTGAGGTTCAGCTGAAGCTCCTGAGGTCTTGAAAGCCCAAAACTTTTCAAAATCCCAACTTCTCAGACTTTCTGGAGAAGTTCATTTTAGTCACTTTTACGGCTCCCAGGACCTTAGAGAAAGCATTAAGGGGCAAAGACACATTACAACAAAGGCCATTAGCAAGGTCCAGTCCAGGTCCAGTTGTAACAGGTCAACTGATCACTTTAGGAAAAAGGCCACTAGTAGCTTTTGGTGTACCTATATTCGCAAAGGAGGTCAGCCAACTAACCCTTGAAGTTCAATTCTTAGTCCTGGGTACAAGTGGAAGCAGGTCTAGCCCTTCAGTGCTCCATGCACCTTACAGAAAGCAGGCTTAGTCCTCTTTTGTTGTGCCACAGGTCCAGAAAGTGGTCTGATAACCTGTAGATGACAACCTACTTTTGTCTAATTCACTATCCAATAGGTGGGACTGACTCTTGGACACTCCCTAACCAATCAACAAAAGTTTTCATGGACAGACGTTTCCACATCCTGCAGCACATCCTGTTTACCTCATTCTAAATTATCCCATAGGATATGAGCAGACCCCTCCCACTCATCCACTCAAACCTGTTCTGGGGCAAGCTCCCTCCTCCAATGAGACTAAAGCCAGGAGGCTAAAGTGTATTTTGGAAAAAAACACCCCTCTTCTCCAGGCTTCTCTTATCACTAAACTATAAAAGTACAGGTCTTCCGCAGGTCCTACTCAAGCTAGTAAGGTGCCTGGACCCTCCGTAGCTACCCTGCTTGGCTTAACCTGGGTCACATTCTTCACCCAAGCCATCCTGCCAGATCCATGCCACTGTCTCTGTACTGAGAGCAGTATTTCACAAAGGCAGCCCAGATAGGCCAGTTGCAGGAAGGGTAATGCTAAATAGCTGCTGGAATTTCAGGCTGAAAGTTACATATTTATCAAAAATCCAAATTCAACCTTGAATTGGAAACGTAATGAATGTTAAAACCTGCTCTTGAACCATCTCATCTTGTCTCCTATTAAAAACTAAAGATACAGAACTAGCACATTAACTGTACTTTAGCTTTTTCTTCATAGTACCAGCAACAGCCCTAATAGCATTTGTGGGCTAGTCGTTGAAAGGAACATGCAAACATTACATTCTTGCATGTTCCCCTTTTAAATACCAGCCATTCTATCTTGAATGCTACAAGGCCTGCTTGATAATGCCTTATTTAATATTGAAAAGTAAGGTCCCTTCCTGACAAAAAGGGTTATTTAGACAGACTAGCATACAGATTTAAAAGCTTCAGCAGTCAGGCTACACATGTAAACCTCAAGACTTGTTTTCCTTGTCAGCCCAGGGAATGGCACAAAAGGTGCTGCAGTCCAAAGGCATTATTTATTGTTCTATGCCACTGTTGTATTTTACTGCACCATATACTATGGGAAGCTAAATATGGCAATGGGATTAACCAAATTGACTATGTTTAATGGGTCAGAGCACATATAAAGTGGATTGTAACAGCAGTACCACATTGTGTAGATTTAAGAAACAGGAGATTCAGTCAACAAAAAAGGGGATAGTCACCCAAAAAGAGGCACTTTCTCACAGGCATGATTATCACTTGTCAATTCATAAAATTAAATTCTGTACTGCCTAACTTGAGATTGAGAGAATGATCTGTGTACTTGATTGCTCTGCCTGAAACTTGTTATTGTAAGGATTTTCTCCTTACCTCATGCTACCACTGTCGGATGTCATTGCTGCTGCTTCACTAGATTTAGGCCCATGATGGGGTGCGGCTGCCACAGCTTCAATCTCCTTTAGGCTGCAACTTAACATGGACACCTCTGCTATTCTGTCATGCGGTCTGCTCACTCACCTCCTTTATTGCCTCAGAACGCAATGGTGTTCTCAGGCCATTAAAGCGTGTCTCCTTCTTGTGCTATGCATTCTGGGCCATTTCCATCCTGCATGTTGGCTTCTAGTTTGCCACATGCTGGAAGATATCTACAAATACATGTGTATTGCAATAATTATAATATTGTTCTTTGATAATATCTTTGTAAGTGTCCTGTAATTCAGGGATACTCCTATTAGTTTCACCTTACTATTTGATCTCTGAATATTTAATCCGGTTGATTTCCAATCCGAAATGGCCAAATCACTTTGCTGTTACCATCACTTCCTAATTAGTAATATAAAAGGGGACTTCATTTTGAGTCCAGTTGCTTCACAATTGCTTCTGCTAGTTTGCTCACTTACTGGACTCTGTGGATTCTCCACCTTTTCCAGTTCCTGATTTTTTTTTCGTCTGCTCTTTGCCTCTCTGCTTTGCCTGGATTGCTAGAGGGTTTTTCTGGTTTCCTTAGATTTCCTTCCTTCTGGATATATTATTTCTGAAGCACTTCTAGTCTCCCAGTTATAATCTGGGGACTGGCACTACCGCTGAAGATAGTAGGCCATACCTGCCAATGTTCAACTTACCATGCGTAGCTATGAAGACCAGCTTTTGACAGGTTGAGATGCCAACAGAATTTGAAGATGGATCATGTTCAAGAACTATTGATTGAAGTTAACAACTTGACTCTTCAGGTCCAGAGCCTGACCACAGAAAATGCCTCATTGCATCAATCTCTTGCTGTATAACAAAAAGAATCCTTGGATCCTTCTTTGGCTGGCTTGGCAGAGGCTAAATTTGATGGGAATCCAAGGACACTAAGGGTCATATTTATGAGCCCCTTGCGCAACCGTAGCATCACTTTTTGTGATGCTCTGGCAGTGCAAACCACAAAATCATATTTATGAGGTCAGAAAAGGCCACTTTGCGTGGCTTTAAATGCCTTCATAGATATGGAGGAAGGCAGGGCAGCACAAATCGCTGCATTGCCTTACTCTGTGCTAAGGGAGGCGTTATATGGGCTTTGCGGTGGGTGTTCCCACGTAACACCCATGGATTTTGATGCTTCTCCAGATTTACAAACCCATGTAAGCATGGGGATGCACCAAAACCTTATGCCTCCCCGAGGGAGGAGCAACGAGGAGAAATAACTTTATTTCTCCTTGTTTTTTCTCTTTCCATGTGTGCTGCCTTCTGCAGCACACATAGAAAGGGAAAAAAGCCTCCCAGGATTGTTTTTGTGCAGGAAGTTGCCCCTTTCTGGAACAAAACCAATCCTGCTGACAGGGTGCAAGGGTTACAGCATTGGCGCTAGGCTGCCAAAACGGCACCAGCGCAAGGGGAAAGGACAGGAATGCACCGTATTGGATAAATACATTGCATTGCTGCCCATTCACTTTGAAGTAAGGCAGCGCAACAAGGTGACTTTCCCTATGCCAAATCCCCATAAATGAGGCTCTAAAGATCATTCTGGACAAATGCCAGGTCCATTTTACTTTTAAGGCACACATTTACTCTGATCTATGAGAGGTTTGCTTTATTGTCAGTAACACCACTGGAAATTCCATGGCCTGAACTATGGATTTAATTTCAGGTGTCATTCCACTTCTAGATAATTTTTCCGCCTCCTTATGGAATTCAAGAAGATGTTTGACTGTGAAGAACTAAAGTCTTCCGTCCAAGAGGATATTTTGGAACTTAGCCAAGGATCCATCGGTTTCCATACCTTTATCTCTAAGCTCAAGAGCTTTACTACAGAGATTGACTGTCCTGAATCAGCTTTATTTACCCTATTTTGTAAGGAATAGAGGGATGAACTGAAGGATAAGGTTGCAAGAATTGCTAGGTAAGTGTCCTTAATAGACCCTTTTCAGCTCACTATTCCGATCGACAGTCGTCTTCAAGAAAGATGTCAGAAACGCTGCAAACATTCTTAGCCTAAACCCCTTTTTAAACCACCATTTAAGCCATCATTCAAGACCTCTGACCCTGAAGAGGAACCCATGCAACTGGGGTTTACTAGATGATCTCTGACTAATGAAGAAAGATCAAGGCAGCAAAAACAAGAACTATCTTTACACTGCTGAGAGAGATGTCATCATCCGAGCTCTTTTCCTATATGCCCTGGTAATCAAACAGAGTCGGTAAACTAGAATACTTGCCCCTTGTGCAGGGAATAGAGGCAAGTTTTAATGAGTCACCCTTCCTTCTCCTCTTACGCCAACTAACTTTGCACCTCTGTAAGGAGAGCTATTACTTCAGTCCTACATCTCTTGTCCTTGCAGACTACGGAATTTCCAATGTCTACAGCAATATTCAAGGACTACAAACCATCATATTCCACTTCAAAAGAAGAATGTTCCAGTGGCTGTTAAAGCTATTGATAGTACCTTAGTGGTGTCTGGTCTTGCCATGGAGGAAACCCAGCCTTTGTCTCTCCAGAATGCTGCACATTATGAGAAGCTTACCATTGATTTAATTTCTTCTCCATTTTATCCTATTATTTTGGGCATCAATTGGCTTGCTCATCGTAACCTGTATATCAAATGGTTTGTTTACATCTTAGTCCGGGGTTATAATTTTGCATCTCACATTGCACTGTTGACCACCTCTCTTCGACCAAAGACTCTGAGTCACTATCAAAGATTGTTATCCCTGCCCCTCATTTCTAATATTCTGGAGGTGGTTCAAGGGGCTAAGAAATTCACTAAGTTAGATCTGACAGGAGTCTATCACCTGAACTGGATTTGATCAGGTGTTGAGTGGAAGACAACCTTTAGAACACCTTTTTGGGCATTACGAATATTAAATAATGCCCTTTGGCCTATGTAATACCCCGCTGTCTTCCAGCGCTTCATGATTGCCATCATTTCTGACCTAATTCTCCAGTTTATGGTGGTCTATTTAGATGACATTCTCATTTTTTCTAATGAGCCATCAGAGCACACAGTTCATGTCAAGCGAGCACTTCAGTGTCTGAAGGAGAGCAGGTTGTTTGCTCAGCCTAAATAATGTCTTTTTGGAAAGGTTTCAGTAGAATATATGGCAATGTCCTTTCCTGAGAAGGCATAGTAATGGACTCACGGAAAGTTCAAACAATTCTAAGCTAGCCTAGACCTTCTTCTAGCAAAGAAAAGCAAAGTTTTCTTGGTTTAGTGAACTACTACTGTACGTTTATACGAAATTTCTCTAAGCTAGTCTCTCTTATCACTGATCTACTTAAAAAGTACAAGACCTTCCAGTAGATTCATAGTGCCACCACAGATTTAAAAAAAAAAACTTAAAGAAGAATTTATTTACGCATTTATCCTACAACAACTCAATGCCTCAAAGCCCTTCATTCTCAAGACTGATGCCTCAGACCAAGCCGTGGGAGCAGTCTTGATTCAGAGCAATACTTCAGCACTGTCATAGTTCAGTAAGCTCCGGACAGACAAAGGAGGATCACTGAAGAAATAATCTGAAGAAGGTTCTGGTGACCAACTCTTCATCTTGCTGTCACAAATGTTGCTAAGTCTTGCAAACTTTGCACCCAAAATAAATCTGAAACACGAAGAGAAGCAGGGTTGTTATTGACACCTGAAAATTCTCTCCATCACTTGGGAAATAATGCAATTACCTACATCTGAAAATTGCACCACAATAATGGTACATGTGAATTTGTACACTAAAATGACTCACTTTTCAGCTCATCCTAAACTATACATAGCATCAGAAATAGCTGAGGTCTACCATTCAGACATGTTCAGACTTCATGGATTACCCTTGAAAATTATCTCTGATTGTGGTTGTCCATATGTCTCTAAATTCTGAAAATCTCGATGTAATTGACTAGGCATTCAAAGAGCATTAACTTCTGGCCATCATCCTCAAGCTAATGGCTAAACTGAAAGATTAAATGGGACTGCTGAAGAGGTTATAAAGTGCTAAATTCTTGTTGTCCAAGATAACTGGAAATCTCTCTTATCTCTAGCGGAGTTGTCCTACAATGACTCAGTCCACACTTGACTGAATGAATGAATGCATGAATGAAAGTATTTGTTATAGCACGACAGCTACTTAAAAAGAGTGTCCCGGCGCTTTGAAAGGCTTCACTCCATTCTTTTGATTTAACAGAATTCCATCCTCAAACTTTTCCAGATTTCTTGGAAAATGAAGATCTTGCACATGCAGTTTAAAATTTGTTGGAAAAAAAGCGTTGAAATGATTAAAGGAAGTCTTAGAAAAGTTCATGCAAAACTTCCAGGTAACTATTTTAAAAAATATTACAGGCCAATTGGGATAGGTGACCGGCTCCTATTTACAAAATAGGAGACAGAGTTTTGTTATCCTCAGTAAATTTACCTCGCTCAGTTAGTACATCTAAATATCCCCGTAGATTTTATGGACCTTTTTAAATTTTCATAATCATCAATCCTGTTTTTGTGAGACTCAAGCTCCCCTCTTCTTGGAAGAAGGGTGACCACCTTGCTACATGTCATTATGGACACTGCTTTCAGCCCTGAATTTTTCACTGAAAAGTCATTGTTATTTGGTGTGTCAGTCTAATTAGTCAGATGGAAGTAAACTAAGACTATAACACCTATGATGCAATAGGCTGACACACAAAAACCCAGGACTGGAAACTGTGTCCATAATGGCACGGAGTATAGTAGTCTCCCTACATGGAAGGTTCATTCTTCCTATCATGTCTCATATTTGAAACCTTATTTCTGAAATAAAGGCCCTCAGGTTAAAAGGAGATCAAGTCCTGTCCTTATTGATGGGCAACCTGAATATGTTTTCAAGAGCTATGTGACACCCAGTATTTTAAAAGGAAGCACACATATCTTATTGACTGAAAAGACTATAACCCTTGTGGTCATTCATGACAACCAGCAGATCAGGTTCATGCTTCTCTTTTGATTAAACAATTCTATACTAAATTTCCCTATAAACACATAGCTCCTATAAACCCATAGCTCCTAAAAGCTGTAAAGGTCTGCCTTGGATTCTCTTAATTGTGGGCAACACTTGGCATCAGCTGCCACAGCTTTATTCTCCTACAGGCCGCGAGTAAACATTGGAGCCTCTGCTCTTCTGTCCTGCAGACTTCCCCCTCATCTCCTCCATTGCCTTAGGATACAAGGGCTTTCTCAGGCCTGTGCAGCAGATTGCTCTGGTTTCTAGTTTTTTTTCTTCCAGCTGGATATATTATTTCTAGAATACTGCTAAACTCCCAGTTACAATCTGGTGTCTGGCACTGCCTCTGGAGGTGGTAGGCCATACCTATGAAAGAAAAAGACTTAACATCCGTCATTAAGAAGACCAGCACTTGGCAGTTATATATATTTTTTAAAAATCTGGTAGCAATGCACCCAACTGCTTAATTTCTCCTATAATGAAAATGTTTGAGAAGAGCCAGAAATCCCGTCCAGGTCCATATTCCTCAAAGACACAGGCCAGGAATTACTCCTGAAAACCAATGACTCGCTAGGTCTGCCAGAGCCACTAACTCCTCAGATCCTGGATGACAGTTGGGTCTCTCCCCCAAGATCAAGTTAAAGCCCAAAGCACTAACAACCCAGGGACTGTTTCCCCTAAAGTCAGGTTTCAACTTCTTCCGGGCTTTGCTATGGCTCACACACACCTGGGATATGCCCATATGTTACATGCTAAATGCCTCCCAGGGTCAGTACAGGCCACCGAAGGCCCAAACCTAGTCAAGCCATGCCATCACCATCCTCACCTCACCCACAAAAACACCTCACAAAGGTTGTGGTCCATGCCCAATGAGAAATCACCTTGGTGATTCTGCTTGACCCTGGCAATGCCACTGACTCCTCACAAGGGCTCTTCGCCCACTGAAACTCCAATTCTGCTAATCACCACCATCATGGCTCGAAAAGTCACCACAGAGTCAATCATATTTAAGTTCTATAGATGACACTCAACCACCTTCAACACAGCTTGACCTAACAACCTCCATGAGATCAACACTTGCTCACATGGTAGAGACTATTAAAAGTGCACTAACCCTGGAAATGGGGTAGGCAACGGACATCACAAGCGCTACACTGCCAGCTGGACCAGCTGTTTGACTTCCACTACTACCCTATCCACCAGCACAATCCCCATCGACAGTAAGCCCACCAGGGAGGAGAACTCAGCAGCTCAGACACCTGGCCCCATGTTATTAAAGACTTTTAAAGCATCTGTAGATGCCTTAAACTATCAGTCAGTTGAACTGGACCTGCAAGTAGACCTCATAAACAGCCTTGCCGCACAAGTATAATGTATTAATTCCAAACTGTCCAAATTAAACAACTTAATCATTGAAGCTCAGACAGATACGTATCTCTAACAAACCACCTGCTGGTGCTGTCACATCATTGATAAACCTGGAACTCTACCTGACACCATTAATCTACTCTTTACAGATCTAAAATCTAGTATGGGCCATCTTTATAAGACAGATTGTCAAACCAACGAAACAGTGGACAATATAGAAATAAGACAGGATAGCGCTGTTAGCCCTGGCCCTCAAACCATGGGTAAACAAGGCCAGCAAGAGCCCAATGACTGGGAAACTAGCCCAGTGGGAGCTCAGAAAGCAACAGGTCCATTAATGAAGGGACAAAAGGAAAGACTGAGGAGAGCCAGGAATAAGTCCGGTAATGAGGTTTTACCCCATTTTACCCCATTTTTGCACAAAAGCATTTTTGCAAATTTTTGCACAAAAGAATGCAGTAAGGACCCCCTTCCTAACACTGAACAGTGCTGCAAACCACCCAGCACCTTAAAATGTACCAATAAAACAACCATCAGGCTGTGCATCAGAAGGTGCCAATACCTGTAATACTAAATTGGCGGCCCCCCAAACCACCCCACCCGACTGGCAGCCTCATGTGGTAGGCACTAGCTTAGATCCACTGCAGTGTCGCTCAGAAGCTCCATGGCTCAGATCCAGTTCCCTGCGCACATCAGAAAATGTTACCATCAATCTCCCTACTCAGGAAAATGATCAATATCCTGATATGACTCCTAGTTCCAGCAATGCAGTGCCACTTCTTAAGACAAACATATGCTACCCTTTAACTCAAGGTTAAGGGTCCCTAAGGGGAACCCTAGGAGGGTAGAGAGGTCCTCGATGAACAGGATTGAAGGGATACGTCCTCCCAAAAATATACTTAATGACACAAGAGTATCTAATCCGGAACCAAAATGGCTCCTTTGGAAACAGCAAGGATGGGGAATCGTCAGTACGCCAAGTGGCAGCACACCCACTACTGTGGGTGGGAAGGGAAAGGGACCCTTTTCTTTATACAACCCTCACCCACTCTAATAGTGGTATGCTTCATCTTCTTTGTTAGAAATGGGATTTCTGGTTGGCTAGGGCATGCGCCTAAGCCAGGAAGAAACCACCACTCTAGTCAGGGCAAGGGAGTTACACTCTGAAGATAACCCCTGCTCACCCCCTTGGTAGCTTGGCCGAGCAGTGAGGCTTATCCCAGAGGCAATGTGTAAAGCGTGTACGCAACACACTCACACAGCAGCGACACACTTGGCACACCACAAAAGAAACTCCACACAAGGTTATATAAAAATAGCCTTTATATTATCCATAAACACATTGGAACCTAATCACCTATATACACTGTGCCACCAGGCACTTGTCATGACTTTACAGGGATTATATACACCATGTTGCCAATCGGGCATTTGTCATACACATTACAGTTAGAGCGACCAGTAGCTACTGGTAGGATTGCTCATAGCACAAAGCATTAGGCATAACCAAAATAATGGTGCTTAGCAGAACACCTTACTCACAGCCATCATCAGTAGTGCACCATAGTGAATACTTATCAGAATGCACATATCATAAACACATCATGCCCATAACTGCAGTAGCCACGATTTACCTAGAAGGCTTATTCACTGCCACGGCCTCCTTATCATCTTCAAGGTACCTCACTCCTGTGCCCCTGTTAGGGAATGCGGTACTTTCCACAAGTAATGCCCTGAAGGCAGAAGGCAGCTGCCTACAGACATGTGGTGCAGCTGCTAAATCAAGTTGTGGTTTGGTCGGGGCTCAGCCCCTCTGTTCAGACCAACGGGACCTGTACCGCCAGTATCTGAGGCACCCCCAACAGGAGGTAAAACATCCAGCTATCCGTGCTCGGGTGGTGCAGGTATGTGGCCCCAGAAGGAGGGAAGTAGGGGGAGGGCACTCACCAGCTCCCCGGTCAGGAGTGACTGCTTCCAACATGGGCGCCACTCCATCTACATGAAGAAAGAGGTGTATCCCTGATCAGCACAGCTACACTGCCCCTCATGGCGAGAGCATCCTCGCTGCTCTCGGCTTCTCTCAGGAATGCAGCCCGCCCACAACCCGGCTAAGAGAACCCGCAGGGCTCTCCACTTCCTCACGGGAGCCCGACCCACAATCAGGCGTCCTCTGCCTGACTTCCGGCATGCTGGGGATCAGAGAGCGAAATCTCCGTCAATTCCGGCAGCTTCCTCAACACAGCGCGACGGCGCCCGCTGCCAATTGCTCGGACCACAGAGGAAGTTTCCTGCTGCGCAGTAGCCAGCTCCACACAAGATAAGCAAAGCGCTGGGCGGCCACCAGAAATGAGCTGCTCACGAGCTATAGCACCAAAAAAAAAAATCCTTGAATGAAGTATAATACACAGGATGCAGGCTTTGGTGTCCCAGAGTCTTCAGAGACAGGAGACCAGCACACACAGGGCAATTAGGAACATGAAGCACTCAGCCTGTCTCCCCCTGGAAGACACAAACAGGGAAAAAGCAGTGCTCTTCTTCCAGGCATCCGGAAGGCAGAGCTGGGCACAGGCAGGCCAGCACTCAGGGCCTCCCAGCAGAGGGCAGCCCCTCCAGCCACCAAGCAGGCAGCAGCTGAGTCCCACAGTGGTTCCTCCTGGCAGAGTGCTCTTCAGATCCAGTTCCCAAGTAAACACAGTTCAGCAGACATGGGGTCTCAGCCCCAGTACTTATAGTCCTACAGTCTTTGTCCTCCCGCTGACACAGGCTCAGTCCAAACCAGTTCTAGGGGGGCAATTGTAAGTGCACAACAACCTCCATTGTCATTGTAAGCCTTGGCCCCAGACACACCACAGGGGGTGGAGCCATCATTGTGGAAGGCAGGCACAGCCCTATTCAGGTGCAGGTGCTACTCCTCCATCCACTCCAAATGCAGACCAGGCCTACTCAGCCTAGCGCCGACTCATTCAGTCTCTCTGGAGCCACTGCACCTCCCTAGCCCCTGTCACTCCAAGTCCAGACAGTCAATACACAACTGGCAGGCACAAAGACACATAGCAGACAGAAATGCCTACTCCTAAAAAAGGCATTTCTAAAATAGTGATAATAAATCTGCGAACATCAGTACGCAGCATTTATCACCACTATTCCAAACATACCAAACTTGATCACGCTACCCCTCTCATGTCTCATGTCAGGAATTACCACTGAAGCATATATCAGGGAATGCCCAATGCATCCCTATGAGAGGGCAGCCTCACAGCAGTGAAAAACCAAATAGGCTGTTTGTCACTACGAGGACATGCCACACAGTTAAGGCACATGTCCTACCTTTTACCTACACCGTACCCTGCCATAGGGCTATGTGCCACGTCACAGCGGCAGTAAACTGCATGCGCAGGCCCTGCAGTGGCAGAGGCCTGAGACAGGTTTGAAAGGCTACTTTGGTGGGTGGCGCAAACAGTGTTGCAAGCCCACCAGTAGCATTGAATTTACAGGGCCTGGGTATATGAGATACCACTGATAGGGATTGATAGGTAAATTAAATATGCCAAACAGGTGTAGACCAATCTGACCAAGTTTACCATAGAGAGCACATGCCCTTTAGCACTGAACAGCAGTGATAAAGTGCCCAGAGTCCTAAAACCACCAACAACAGGTCAGAAAAAATACAGGAGGAAGGCAAAAAGTTCTGGGATGACCCTGCAAAAAGGGCCAAGGCCAACAATCAGGTTCCCTCCAACTCCTAAAGGCCGGGGTGGGCTCAACCGTATTCCAGGGAGCACTTATGAAAATTGGGTGTATGGGGACGTAACATTAAAGATAAAATTCCTCACCCACTCCAAAGGTATCCTTTATTAGTGGGGTGGGAGGGAAGGTTAAAAAGTATGTATATAGGGCTAAAAGGATGAAATGGTCCTATGACCCTAAGTCACCAACATGTTTCAGCCCTGTCCTATCCGCCTGTGCGAGGTCCTGGGCTTTCATAAGGGCGGGTAGCAAAGAAGTCACTCCCCCGAAGACGTGGTTGACGTGCGCATGCAATTTGCATGTGAAAAATTGAATAAAGGCATATACTTGCTGCAGCATTACAGGGAATTACCTGCAAGAGAAAACATGGCACAAGTGTACTTGCTGTAAATTAGCTGTAAAGCCAGGTTAGGCGTACCATTGGAGTGAAACTCCACAGTGCAGTCCCCAAGCAGAAAAGTGCCTACTGTGATGATCAAGGCATTTACAACTAGGATTGCACTTTATTCGGTGATCCCAGTGATTTAACATTCTGACATATACACTCACTCTTGTATCTTAGGATTCATTCTAATCCAGTGATAAATCAAGGTAGGTGAGTGGATAAAACGTGTGTTCAGACACATTATATTATTTGCCCAATTTTAAAACCTCAAATGAGGTCTAATCACAATTATACCATCAGTTAAAACATCTCGTATGAACAATATATATTTTTACTATTTACAATGTAGTATATAGGGTGACAGAGCCACTCACCCAATTTCAAAGGGGCAACAGCTCCCACGGGGGCATGAGAGGGAGGCCTTCTAGTCACACTCTATATTTAGGAATGGAAAAAGAAATTGCCTGAATTTTGTTAGTAATTTGATCTTTCTGCTGGTCATTCCAATGTACTTCAGGTCGCATACGCAGGTGATCACATAGATGACGTTATTGCTCTTACAGTTGGTATGTACTCTTTGTTTCCATAGAGTATTCAATCCAAGGTCAATGGGATTCGTGTGAGATGTGAGGGGGCAGATCACCTGCCCATGCGACCTAAAGTACATTGGAATCGAACAATTCTCGTTCACCGCAAGCAAGGGAGCTGAGCTGAAACTACGTTCGGAGTCGGGATGGGGCCTTTGACGAAGTAAGTTAGATCATTCTTTGTCGAGTCCGGGGCACTCGCTGCACGCATTGTACTACGGAGTTTACTTCCATGCCGACAAGATATAAAGCATCATTTTACTAACAAAATTCTGGCAATTTCTTTCTCCATTCCTAAATATAGAGTGTAACTACAAGGCCTCCCTCTCATGCCCTTGTGGGAGCTGTTGCCCCTTTGAAATTGGGTGAGTGGCTCCGTCACCCCATATACTACATTGTAAATAGTAAAAAAATATATTGTTCACACAAAATGTTTTGACTGATGGTATAATTGTGACTAGACCTCAAATGGGCGAATGATAAAATGTCTGTGTTTGAACACACGTTTTATCCACTCACCTACCTTGATTTATCACTGGATTAGAGTGAATGCTAATATACAAGAGTGAGTGTATATGTCAGTATGTCAAATCACTGGGATCACCAAATAAAGTACAATCCTAGTTGTAAATGCCTTGATCATCACAGTTGACACTTTTCCGCTTGGGGAGTGCAATGTGGAGCTTCACTGCAATGGTACGCCTAACCTGGCTTTACAGTTAATTTACAGCAAGTACACTTGTACCATGTTTTCTCTTGCAGGAAATTCTCTGTAATGCTGTGGCAAGTATATGCCTTTATTTAATTTTTCACAATGCAAATTGCATGCACACGTCAATCACGTCTTCGGGGGAGTGACTTCTTCACTACCCACCCTGACGAAAGCCCAGGACCACGCACAGGCCGAAAGGACAGGCCTGAAACATGTTGGTGACTTAGGGTCATAGGACCATTACATCCTTTTAGCCCTATATACATACTTTTTAACCTTCCCTCCCACCCCACTAATAAAGGATACCTTTGGAGTGGGTGAGGAATTTTACCTTTAAGGTTACGCCCCAAAACCTATGCTACCTTCTTGCTCAGAGATCTGCTCCCAGCCAAGGAACCCAGAACAGGAACTTCACTACAGATGCTTTGAAACACAACATTCAAACTTTTACACCTACCAAATCCAGCACCAAGGCATCAACTTTATCTGGACCAGTCCCTTCTCACCGCCTGAATGACGAAACAAAGCTTGTCTTCTAACTGGACTTTGAGTTCAAGGGTCGGCAGGACACCTTAAACTGGGGAAACCTTCTAAAGCTGTTCAGAGCTTTTCCCTCTCTGGCTCACATTGTCTCCGAGTACATCCCTTCAGTTGAATTTTTGATTGATGCTAGGTTCCCCTTGAAAGAATCTACATTGGTTTCCTTCTCATCAGCAGCAATGCAGAAATTAGTCCTCAAAGTCACAGAGGTCTTTAAGGAATGGGGCATTAAAATTGTGCCCTATGTTTGCCCTCACTACCCCACCCTCCTACCACCAACTTTCCTCTCCAACTCAAGCACTGGCAATTCATCCACCTTCTCAGTGCTGAGTGGAGTGTATAGCACCTCACCAGCCCATAATAAAGCACCAGCACCTCAAACAGTACAAAAACCAATTCACACTGAGAGCACGGATTGGGGCTGGCTCTTGGGAGCCCTAAACACAAGGCGTAGAAACTGAAGCCACAACTCAGAGAAAGGGGCAGATCATACATCCCTCAAACTATGCTCCTGAAAAATAGCCGGCCTGGACAGCGAAACTCGGGTCGGATGATAACTTTCCCTTTCAGCACCAATTTGATGTAATTGCCCTACAAGAGACATGTGCAGTCTCACCCCCCTGCATTCAAGGCTACTCAGTCCACCACAAACCGGCAGAAAAATTAAAAAAATGTGGCCGCCACTGCAGGGGGCTGGCAACCTACTTCGCTCTGTCACTGGCAGAACATATAGAGTCGCTGCCAGAACCAGATCCTGGTATTTTGATCTCACTACTCACCAGTTTAACACACAAATGAGACCTGATCATAATAAACTTCTATATCGAACCCTCTCCAAATTCCAAAAACGTCATCAAGAAAAATCAAATCAATTATCCTAAACCAAATGCACTGCACCTTGGAAAATGCCTTTATCATCACAGGAGACCGCAACAAGAATCTGATCAATTCTGGATCACCCGGCAAATTTCTCTCCCAACAAAACAATTTCTGGGACATACAGCCCCAGGTGTCATAAGCCAGGACTCTGAAAGACAAAATGGGAAGAACTTTGTGCTAGACATTGAGCATCTTGGGCTGAGAGTGCTCAATGGTAGATCACCTGACGACGGTCTGGCAAATCTCACTTACATTGGTCCACAGTCAGAGTCCGTCATCGACTACACCTTTTTATCACTCTCCCTATTCCCTGTCGTTCGTTACTTCCAAATCGCGGAGCGTTGTAAGAGCAGCCACCATCCACAAATACTGGCTCTAGACCTAAAAAGAGAGGTGTTGACTGCGGGCCTGTGGTACTTGGCTCCCAATTCACCAACAATTACAAGAAACTGAAATGGTCAGAATTAACTATAGTGAACATTGACAACAGTGTCAAGTTAGTCCTAGGGTAAATTGAAAGACAAAATCTAACCCAACTAGCAACATGAAAAAAATTCACAACTGATGTTGCAAACAAGAACTGCAATACGGATGGTCCTCCCAGGACAAACTTTTTAGCTCCACAAGGTCACTGGCAAAACCCTAAAAAAGAGATTAGCAGCCTGTTGCCTGGCCAAGAAAAAACTTGACCAGGCCTTGAGGCTGGCACGAAGGGGTAACAAAAAAATAATGAGCAAAATAGACATTCTAAGGATGGCAAACAAAAGAATATGCCAAGTCGGTCTTGATTGACAACCGAAAAGCCACGGACGACTTCTAGGCCAAACTGTTTTATGACAGTAAGAAACCTAACTCAAGAAACCTCTGGTCAACCGTGAACAACTGAAATCGTCAGCAGGAGCCCCTAGGGAACACCTCTATCATTGAAGAATGCTGGGTTGCCTTTCTCTAGAAACACCTCTTAGCTGCAAATGACCCCCTGCCCTCATCTTCCTTAGCGGTACATCCTGCATCGCTGCCATTAGACAACTCAGCCTCTCCTAGTAAAGATGGCCCATCAGCACCAAATCCCTCGCAGGAGGCCAGCCTGGTAACAGATCTACAGTTTTCCTTCATTCAGATGGGGTCCAACTGTCCGAATAAGACACAGCCAAATTCATTATTAAAGGCAGAAGGGACGGTGCCCTGGGCCAAATGGAACACCGCAGACTATCTACAAACAAGACCCAGAGTACAGGGCAGGAAGGCTAACTCCCCTCTTTTTCAAAGCAGTCCACGCAGGCAACATACCTGATATATGGCAAGGCGCTGTTCTCACTCCACTCTACAAAGATGGAGACAAAACCTCACCAGAAAATTACTATCTCATCACACTCTTAGATAACGAAGCAAAATACTTTGCATCTCTCGTCCTAGATGACCTGACTGCCTGGACAGACATAAATCGATTATACCCTATACCACAATCCGGTTTCAGGAGGGGCTCCAGCACAATTACCAACATCTTGGCCTTGTACCTCATTCTGGACCAACTGGGGAAGCAGAACCGTTTGACCAACCTCTGCTTTGTTGACTAAAAGTCAGCTTTTGACTGCATAAATCAAGCAAAGCTCTGGAGGAACTTTAGGGCTTAGAACATCACCTTCAAACCTGCTTAGAGCCATAGAGTCACTTCACACCCAAACATGGGTGCGTATCAAAATTACAGACGGCACCCTCCTGTCAAGAAAAATCTACACTCAACAAAGCCTCAAGCAGAAGTGCGTGCTGGCCCCATGTCTCTTCAATCTCTTTGTGGCTGACCTCTCACCGGCCCTTGCGAAACCAACAGCCACGCTCCACGTCTCGGCACAACAGCATTGAACCACCTAGTATATGAGGACAACGTGGTCCTTTGTAGCTTAAACAAAGTGGGCCTGCAGAGACTGCTAAACACACCCTACTTGCACGCTACACAAAACGATCTGGTTATCAATCAAAACAAAACGAAGGTGATGATGGTTAGCAAGGCACGCAAGATAGCAGAAGCTGGCATCTTGAAGCTCACAGCCTAGAAACAGTAAAAGAATATAAGTACATAGGGGTGTTGCTAGATGACAAGGGTCTGTCCAAACAACAGCTCCAAACCATCACAAACAAGAACAATGCCTTAACTGCCCCCTTTAGCATCCTGCTCAGGAAACTGAAAGGCCCAACACTCGATCCTCTCCTGAAAGTCATGGCAGCAAAACTCCTGCCAATCCTAACCTACGGCAATGAGGCCCTGTTTGGTCATGACTCTGCTCTTCTGGACAAACTCTGAACAAAAGTTTACCTTTATGTGTTAAACCTAGCATCGAGCTCCTCTCCAAGTCAAATTTGGCTGGAATTTGGACTAACAAGATAATCAATAGGGCGACTGGGGCAATTGTTAAATGCTGCTTTAAACTTAAACACATGGAGCCCAACTCACTAAATACCTTCCTGTAGTCTACAACTGACAATTTGGGCTGCAGCAAGCACAGCAACATCCTTGAGGAGTACTTGGGCCAATCCTTAGTCAATTTGCGCCTTGGGCACCTCTGGGCCTTACCATTGCCCTACAACGCTTTTAAAAAACGAGTTATTTATACAATGGCCAAAAATTCTCTACTAGAATATAAAGAAGAGTTCGCAAAAAGAAGTCATGCATGGATGGTCATAAATGGCTGCTCAAAACTAAAGCAAGCATTGCACTTAGCCTGCACATCTCCACTTCATCTGAAGCTTAAACTGCTGTGATGTTGCCTAGGCTGCCAACCCACTCTAGCAGAAAAACATGCTTGGCTGTACTCTGGCAAAAGAAACTGTCGCCTATGCGGCTCAAATAAAGAGAACCTTCACTTACACACTCACTAACCCATACAGCCACTGACTCATCCACACACTCATCCATGCAGGCAGTCACACACCACCTCAACCACCCACGCAGACACTCATACATCCATACAGGTACTCAGACAACCAATCAATCACCCATACAGCCACTCACGTACCCACTCACCAACCCATACAGCCAATTAGACACCATCTGACAGACTGATACAGACATTCAGGCAACGTAGTCAGTGACCCATGCATTTACTGAGACACCTAATCATTCACTTATACAGTCAGTCAAGCACCCACTGAATCATTGATACAGGCACTCATACACCCACTGATTCATCAATACACCTTGGTATATATATTTAACATTCATAAACATTTTAAAAACACTCACAGTCACTGGATGATGTCATCAGTGATGTCATTTGAGATGTCATCAGTGATGTCACTGACCATGTCAATTTGTGACGTCATAGGCAGTGCATTGCGGGGGCATGAGTTATAGTTAGCTCAGCTAACTATAACTGCTGAATTTCTCTGGTTTTGTACGAGTGACATGTCAGCCTAACTATAACGTCCCTGTACCCTTTGTTTTTTTTTGTGAATTTCTAAGGTTTTTTAAATGCTAATTCCTAACTATAATGTCCCTGTAATCTAAATTCTAACTATCACACTAGATAAATCACTAGCTAATTAACTCTATAAAACCATTTATCACTATCTCAATATCTCTTTAACAGTCTGTATTATTGATTCACTCAGTTATGTGAGTGCATGCATAAGTCTCTGAGTGGGTCTGTCACTGCATATATAAGTCTATGCGTGGATATCAGAAAACACTCATGAGTCTTTCAGTAAGTGTGTCACTGGCTGCATAAGTCTCTGAGTGCATCTCTCTATCAGTGAATCTTTGAGTGGAAGTATAAGTCTCTCAGTGGCTCTGTGAGTCACTACGTGATTATCAGAATGGATCTGTGAATGAGTCAATCAATGTCTCAGTGTGTGTGTCAGCGGAATTATAAGTCTCTCAGTGGGTCTGTGAGTCAATGCATGAATGTCTGGGTGAGTCTCTGACTGGGTGTGTGAGTGTCTGAGTGGGCCCCTGAGTGGGATCATGAGTGTCTGAATAGGTCTGTGAGTGGGTGTATGAGTCTCTGACTACATATGTGAATGGGTATATGAGTCTGTGGCTGGATCTATGAGTAGGTGCATAAGTGTCTGAGTGGGTCTCACTATCAGTGGGTGTCAGTGGAAGCAAAATTCTCAACTGGGTCTGTAAGTTGGTGTATGAGTGTCTGAGTGGGTCTGTACATGGGTGCATCAATTTCCAAGTGAGTCTGTAAGTGTGTGCATGAGTATCTGAATGGGTATGACAATGGGTACATCAGTATCTGAGTAGGTATGTGACTGGATATACACGTTTGTGAGTGGGTATGTGAATGGATGTATAAGTGTCTGAGTGAATATGTGAGTAGGTATATAAGTGTGTGACAGTCAGCAGCTAGTGTGTATAAATATATATATATATTTTTTATATTTCCACCAATATTCGTGATGACATTGGTAGTTGCAGCGTCCTTTTGACGGTACACAGGGGGTTGTGCTGGCGGTCGCGGTGTTGTTGTGAATATCGCGTGTGATTAAAAAATCAATTTTGGGCACATAACCTGTGTCACTTACACCCCCATTTCTCAAACATGGGGTCAAAGTACCTCCACTCTGACCCCTTATGTTAACTTTTTCAGAACTTTTCAGCCCTGGGAACCGTTAGCGATCAATAAAATGGCAGCCGCAACTTTCTGTTCAGGTTCCTTCCAGCCAATCAGAGCATAATTGTTGGCACACGCATTCGCCATTAATTGCGAAATCATTGTGAAATATCCGCGGCCAGAGATATCACTATAAATTTCGGCTTCAATTTCTCAAACACTACTGAAAAGATTTACACCAAAGAAGAAAAAGGCACTTCCTTGAACCAACATCTACCTCCCTGCCAAATTTGGTGAAAGTCCGTTCAGCAGTTCGTGCTGTAGCTGTGGCTAAAGGTTCCTATGTGAAATAACATTACAAGCGCACCATTATTTTGCCCCCCAAATTCTCGTTCCCCATTACACGGATCACTCCCAAACTTTCCATGACAACCAGAACTTATCTTGACACTTTTTTGGGAAAATTTCATAAACATTGGTCAAACAACGCCAAGTTATAGGCAAGTCGAAAATGGTTTTCCTATGGAAACTGGGTCCTAACTATAGCTACCTACTGGAGGCATTGTGTATTTACACAGTTCATATGTCTGACACAAATAGGAACAGGGGTGGGAGCACACCGCTGGGGCGAACCTTGCCTGGGAGGTGAAGCGGTGTGCTCCCACCCCTGTTCCTGTTTAAAAGTACTCCTGTGAGTCATTTGAGCTGACGAGCTCGTGGAAGAAGCACCCGTGCGCCAGTGAGAGGTACTTGACCTGATGTGATGTTTGGCAGCCTACCCAGCAAACCCCTAATTTGAAGACTGTAATCTCTACTGATGACGGTTAAAGAACCAGAAACACGTGTCTAGAGATCAGCACTATCTGCGCCAACTCTGGCGGAACACTCGAAAATATTTTAGCAAAGCAAAGAAACAAGAGACTGCATTTACCACAATGCCTGGGGCGAACCTTGCCTGGGAGGTGAAGCGGTGTGCTCCCACCCCTGTTCCTGTTTAAAAGTACTCCCGTGAGTCATTTGAGCTGACGAGCTCGTGGAAGAAGCACCCGCGTGCCAGTGAGAGGTACTTGACCTGATGTGATGTTTGGCAGCCTACCCAGCAAACCCCTAATTTGAAGACTGTAATCTCTACTGATGACGGTTAAAGAACCAGAAACACGTGTCTAGAGATCAGCACTATCTGCGCCAACTCTGGCGGAACACTCGAAAATATTTTAGCAAAGCAAAGAAACAAGAGACTGCATTTACCACAATGCCTGGGGCGAACCTTGCCTGGGAGGTGAAGCGGTGTGCTCCCACCCCTGTTCCTGTTTAAAAGTACTCCCGTGAGTCATTTGAGCTGACGAGCTTGTGGAAGAAGCACCCGCGCGCCAGTGAGAGGTACTTGACCTGATGTGATGTTTGGCAGCCTACCCAGCCAACCCCTAATTTGAAGACTGTAATCTCTACTGATGATGGTTAAAGAACCAGAAACACGTGTCTAGAGATCAGCACTATCTGCGCCAACTCTGGCAGAACACTCGAAAATATTTTAGCAAAGGAAAGAAACAAGAGACTTCATTTACCACAATGCCTGGGGCGAACCTTGCCTGGGAGGTGAAGCGGTGTGCTCCCACCCCTGTTCCTGTTTAAAAGTACTCCCGTGAGTCATTTGAGCTGACGAGCTCGTGGAAGAAGCACCCGCGCGCCAGTGAGAGGTACTTGACCTGATGTGATGTTTGGCAGCCTACCCAGCAAACCCCTAATTTGAAGACTGTAATCTCTACTGATGATGGTTAAAGAACCAGAAACACGTGTCTAGAGATCAGCACTATCTGCGCCAACTCTGGCGGAACACTCGAAAATATTTTAGCAAAGCAAAGAAACAAGAGACTGCATTTACCACAATGCCTGGGGCGAACCTTGCCTGGGAGGTGAAGCGGTGTGCTCCCACCCCTGTTCCTGTTTAAAAGTTCTCCCGTGAGTCATTTGAGCTGACGAGCTCGTGGAAGAAGCACCCGCGCGCCAGTGAGAGGTACTTGACCTGATGTGATGTTTGGCAGCCTACCCAGCAAACCCCTAATTTGAAGACTGTAATCTTTACTGATGACGGTTAAAGAACCAGAAACACGTGTCTAGAGATCAGCACTATCTGCGCCAACTCTGGCGGAACACTCGAAAATATATTAGCAAAGCAAAGAAACAAGAGACTGCATGTACCACAATGCCTGGGGCGAACCTTGCCTGGGAGGTGAAGCGGTGTGCTCCCACCCCTGTTCCTGTTTAAAAGTACTCCCGTGAGTCATTTGAGCTGACGAGCTCTTGGAAGAAGCACCCGCGCGCCAATGAGAGGTACTTGACCTGATGTGATGTTTGGCAGCCTACCCAGCAAACCCCTAATTTGAAAACTGTAATCTCTACTGATGACGGTTAAAGAACCAGAAACACGTGTCTAGAGATCAGCACTATCTGCGCCAACTCTGGCGGAACACTCGAAAATATTTTAGCAAAGCAAAGAAACAAGAGACTGCATTTACCACAATGCCTGGGGCGAACCTTGCCTGGGAGGTGAAGCGGTGTGCTCCCACCCCTGTTCCTGTTTAAAAGTACTCCCGTGAGTCATTTGAGCTGACGAGCTCGTGGAAGAAGCACCCGCGCGCCAGTGAGAGGTACTTGACCTGATGTGATGTTTGGCAGCCTACCCAGCAAACCCCTAATTTGAAGACTGTAATCTTTACTGATGACGGTTAAAGAACCAGAAACACGTGTCTAGAGATCAGCACTATCTGCGCCAACTCTGGCGGAACACTCGAAAATATATTAGCAAAGCAAAGAAACAAGAGACTGCATTTACCACAATGCCTGGGGCGAACCTTGCCTGGGAGGTGAAGCGGTGTGCTCCCACCCCTGTTCCTGTTTAAAAGTACTCCAGTGAGTCATTTGAGCTGACGAGCTCGTGGAAGAAGCACCCGCGCGCCAGTGAGAGGTACTTGACCTGATGTGATGTTTGGCAGCCTACCCAGCAAACCCCTAATTTGAAAACTGTAATGTCTACTGATGACGGTTAAAGAACCAGAAACACGTGTCTAGAGATCAGCACTATCTGCGCCAACTCTGGCGGAACACTCGAAAATATTTTAGCAAAGCAAAGAAACAAGAGACTGCATTTACCACAATGCCTGGGGCGAACCTTGCCTGGGAGGTGAAGCGGTGTGCTCCCACCCCTGTTCCTGTTTAAAAGTACTCCTGTGAGTCATTTGAGCTGACGAGCTCGTGGAAGAAGCACCCGCGCGCCAGTGAGAGGTACTTGACCTGATGTGATGTTTGGCAGCCTACCCAGCAAACCCCTAATTTGAAGACTGTAATCTCTACTGATGACGGTTAAAGAACCAGAAACACGTGTCTAGAGATCAGCACTATCTGCGCCAACTCTGGCGGAACACTCGAAAATATTTTAGCAAAGCAAAGAAACAAGAGACTGCATTTACCACAATGCCTGGGGCGAACCTTGCCTGGGAGGTGAAGCGGTGTGCTCCCACCCCTGTTCCTGTCTGACACAAATGTATGACTCCAAAAAGAACTGTTCTGCTCTGGCTAGGCAGTAGTGTAAAAGCACTGCAGTAACAAATGACAAGAAAATATTAATGTGCCATTTAGAAAATCCTGCTTTTATATATTACCTAAGTCACACAAAGGGTTGAATGCTTAATATATAAAAGTGAAGTATCTTTGAAATTAGAACAAGCATTCCCGCAAACTGGACAGTCCCAAAATCTGTTTGTCACAGTATAGTTAAAGCTGATTTTTCCACAAAAGCTCTGGTTATCAATAAAAGTCAGTATTGCCTACCTTGGCATGGGAAAATACTAGAGCAGTTAATAAAAGATTTTCCCACTTTTTAAAATCTATTTCTATGGTGAAAGTAGAATGTAGATACCTCTAATGGAAAAATAACTTTAAATGGGTACTTTGTACCACCATTGGGTAAACTGTTTGAACTGGTTTGCTTCACATCCCTTCTTTAAGAGACTGAATAAACATTTTTAGCAGGCTGTTAAGGACCCTTCTCCTGGGAGACATTGGCTTGGCCTTTTGCAGTGAAGACAGGAGTGATTTCTTAACAGTTGCCAATTCGTACTAATTTGCAGGGGATTTGGGAGAGGACAGAAATAGCTAGCAGCATATGGGACAGCATTCACAGCTCTTCTTTTGATGGAAATGTGAAATGGGCTCTTAGAAAATGCAACTATTGATTTCCAGAGCCACCATAGACGGTGTCATCAAGATTAGGGAAAATTAGTTCCTGCATTGACAGAGGGAAGGACACCTCATCTACATAGGGGAGTGGCTAGAAGAAGAACTAGGCTCCTGCATCTGAAGAAGACAAGGACGATTTTGGTTGAAGGATTTTGAGGGGCAGAGGTTTGCTGTAAACCAAGAAAGGAAGAGATGAAAAGGAGGTTGTAATTTTACAACAACTTGCAAGGCTTGGATGTAGCGACTTCTCCAAGCAGTGGCTAGTGTGCAGCATAAAAATAAGTAACACCTCACCACCATCTCCTCAAAACATCCCTGTGCAACAAAATTAACATCAGAAAGAAGAAGACTGCACCATTGCCAAAAGAAAGACGTTATAAGGGTTCCTGACTCCTGCTGGCACACAGGAACTGTAACTACTGTCTAAGACTCAAGTGGTTGGCCTCCTTTTACTTGCAAAAGGAATCCAAAATCAGAATGACTTCTGACTTCAAGGGCTCCAGGAAACACTGACACAATACAAGGAGCTCTAAGCCACTGGCAAGTAAGCTCTGCCTTTATAGTTCTGGACTCTCTATGAGGGTACTGCCTTCTCTCTCACATGCCAAGCCAGAATACCAGACAATAATTATTAGTCAGTGAAAGGCCTTCAAAAAGGCACTGTCAAGGAAATGGAGTATCTCAGAAACTTCCAAGGTACGAGATACAACCTGCTAATATTGCTCCTGTTGATCTTACCTGGTATTCAGACAACAAATGACTCACCCATATAGCCACTCACGTACCCACTCACCTACCCACTCACACACCCATACAGCGACTTAGACACCAACTGACAGACTGATACAAACATTCATATAAGCAGTCACTCACCCATACATTCACTAACACACCTAATCAGCCACTTGTTCAGTCAGCCACGCATCCAGTGAGTCATCCATACAGTCACTAATTCATCAGTACACCTTGGTATATATGTATACAAAACTCATTAACTTTTTTAAAACACTCACAGTCACTGAATGATGTCATCAGTTATTGTCATTTGAGATATCATCAGTGATGTCACTGACTATGTCATAAGTGATTTAATATGTGAGGTCATAAGCAGTGCATTGCTGGGGCGCAAGTTATAGTTAGGTCACTAACTATAACTGATGAATTTCACAGGTTTTCTATGAGTGAAACCTGCTTCTAACTATAACGTCCCTGTAACCTTTGTTTTTTCCAGTGAATTTCTACGTTTAAAAAAATTCTAGTTCCTAACTATAATGTTCATATAACCTTTGTTTTTTTCGGTGAATTTCTATGTTTTTTTCAATTCTATTTCCTAAGTATAACATCCCTGTAGCCTTTGCTTTTTAAAGTCATTTCCTATGGTTTTCTAGCATAGCAAAGGGTTGACACAGAGTTAGTTATATGCAAGAACATTTTGATATTTTAAAAATCTTGTTTGACTATATTATGTCTATAATACTGTTTTACAATTCTGAACAATTTTTCACTTAACAGTATAGTATTGAATCATGGTGCGCATTCCAAGTTTGAGGCTGATCTGTGAAGGTTTGCACGTGAAAAATAGAATTTGAAGAGAAAGAATGTGTGTTTTACTTCGTAAATTTCATTAGCATATATATAGTTTCATATTGAAACGAAAGTTTTATTGTTTTATAAATAATATTTTTTCAAAATTTTTGGTTTTTATGGCACCACCGGCATTTATGATTTCTTTGTTAACCGCATAGCTGCGTGGTTTTGAACATGTTGTAATCGACATATATTTGAATAGTGTAGGTGATTATTGCCATTAGTGGTTTGCTAGTGGGCTGCTTTAACTAGTATTTTTCTATGTGGCTTTTGTAAAATGTATGTTTTTAATGTATTTTCTTTGTTTGCGGCGCTGCGGGAAGTCGCAGCAACGTCACCATCAGTGAAGAGAACGTGGTTTTCAATATACTGTAAAATACATATATTTGGATGGTGTAGTCGATGTTTGTATTTAGGAGTTTTCTAGTGGACTGCTTTAACTATTATTTTTCGATGTGGCTTTCATAAAATGTACGTTTTTAATGTATTTTCTTTGTTCGTGGCGCTACCGGAAGTCGCGGTGACATCGTCATCCACGAAGAGCGCGTGGTTTTCAACATACTGTAAAATACATTTATTTGGATAGTGTAGGCGATGTTTGCCTTTAGGGGTTTGCTGGTGGGCTACTTTAACGAGTATTTTTCAATGTGGCTTATGTAAAATGTCCATTTTTAATGCATTTTCTTTGTTCACGGCGCCGCCGAAAGTCGCGTGATGTCGCCATCCGCGAAGAGCGTGTGGTTTTCAACAAGTCTAAAAATGAAAAATACAGTTATATTGTGGTGTAATACAAACTTTTTACTAATTTACACATTCTCAAAATTATTATATTTGTTTATGTGTGATTGGAAATTACTTTTTATTACCATTACCGATAATCATGAAGTCGTTGGTAGTCGCGCAGATCATGTGACCATGACAAACAGTGATGTGATTGGATAATTCGCTTTTCTAGTATCTTCACAGGAAGACCCACCCATATCTTTTTTCTTGAAGGTTCTTCACTTTTCAGCAGCATTCAGACAAGGTGGTAGGGGTTTCTGGAAAGGAGAGATTTTTTTTCCAAGTACACTGTTGGGGAATGGCTTCAGAAGAAGGAGAAGTGAACCACGTCCTTCAGGAGGCAGAGGAAAATGTTGAGGTAATGTATGGAGAAGATTCAGAAGAAGATAACCCTCCCCCAAAGAAAACAAGCAGTGCTTGGCAGTTTTTTGTAATTCCATCTGAAGAGTCCAATACAGTAGCAAAGATGGTTAAGTGCTCTCTCTGTGATGGAGTTTTGTCAAGAGGTACCAGCAAAAAGTACAGCTGCCGGGCAACTTCTATGATTTATCATTTGAGGACCTACCACAAAAATCAGCTAAGAAGAGCAATGCGTGAAAGAGAGCTTTGTGAGCCATCTACATCACTTCAAGCAATGTCAGCACCTGGACAGAAGACTCCCAATGTGGTGGAGAACCAAACCCAAGAAATGGCTCCAGACTTCCGACATGTAGCCATGTTCTCTATGGAGTGTGGTGTTATTCTTTCTGCAGGAGAGCAGGTTATTTCAGCGATGCGTGCTTCAGCCAAAAACCACACATGCTAATTTTGTTTTTACTATGTGCATATCCTATTTTTGCAACATGTTGTTTCCTGTGCATCAGAAAGACAAAAAAGAACAGTTTAAAAAGCAAAAACAAAAAAAAACCACCCCAAAAAACCCAATATATTACTACTAAATGGATGATTGAATGAATGTATCTGTACTGTATGGGTGATTTCATGAGTGCATGGGAGGTGCCTGGCTGATTGTATGAGTGCCTGGGTAGTGCCTGAGTGATTAACTGACTGCATGTGTAGTACCTAGGTGATTGGATGAGTGCAAGTGTAGTGCCTGGGTGATTGGATGAGTGCATGGGTAATGCATGCGTGAGTGGATGAGTGCATGTGTAGTGTCTGGGTGATTGGATAAGTGCATGGGTAGTGCATGCATGAATGGATGAGTGCATGTGTAGTGCCTGGGTGATTCGATGAGTGCATAAGTAGTGCCTGGGCGATTGGATGAGTGCATAGTTATTGCCTGGGTGATTGGATAAATGCACGGATAGTGCCTGGGTGATTGCATGGGTGCATGGGTAGTGGCTGGGTGATTGGATGAGTGCATGGGTAGTGCCTGGGTAAATGGATGAGTGCATGGGTAGTGCCTGGACTATAGGTGTGGCTGAAGGTTCCTATGGGAATTAACATTACAAATGCACCCTAATTTTGTGTCCCTATTTCTCGGTCCCCACCGCATGGAGCACCCCCAAACTTTCCATGACAAACAGAACCTACCTTTACACTTTTCTTGGAAAATGTCATGAAGATTAGTCAAATGACGCCAAAGTTATAGGCAAGTCAAAAAATGCTTTTCCTATGAAATCATGGTCCTAACTATAACTACCTACTGGCGTCTGCCAGTAGATAATTAAAATATATATATATATATATATATATATATATATATATATATATATATATATATATATATATATATACACGATTTTCCCAACTGTAAAGAGATCCTCAATCTGGAACTCGCAAGAAGGAAACGGACTCCAATTTTTCAGTGCAATGCAGATTTATTTAGTGCAAATGTCGCCATGACGCGTTTCGGGCTATGCAGCCCTTGATCACATGACATGACTACGAGATTCTCTCCCCTTTAAAGTGCTAGTGCATCAAACGACCATGAAGACAGACTATCGTCCTGTCTTTACATTTCACCTGCCATACAACACCGTTTAAAATAGTTTTGTGGCAATACCATATTAAAACATAATGTTACATTGTCCAATGATCAAATTGTATCTGTATAAATACATGTTGTTAAAAAATTCATATTGAAAATCCGTTTTTTTATATAAAAACAAACACAACCAGAATTTACAAAGAACAGGACAAGCATAAATATATAAATATAAATATGGTATGTACAATTAAAAAATACTTGATGTACTGCGCCAATTAGAACTTGACCTTGTGTTAAAGTATGATGGCTGGGATCCTAACAGCCATACACTTTACACTTTTGTCACTTTTCTAACACAAAAGATCTGAGTTACATCATTCTAGAAAGAATTGAGAGAAATCCAGGCGTGGTAACAGAGTCTTACATCTGAGACAAAGGGAATCTAGGTACATTATAGATTTCCAGACCAAGTTCCCGGGTGGGCTCAACCAGGAGGAAGAAATGTCAGTACACCTGAAAGAATGACATCACTAGTTCATGTACGCATCATTATGCACTCCTCTTTTGTGTTTTTCTCTTTTGTATTTCTCAGTTGTATTCCTGTTCTTTTCAGATATTCAGTTGTGAAGGCATTCTTCTCTCACTGTTAAAATTCATTACTAGCTGACAGACACATTCTTTAACGGTTTTTAATTCCTCTTTTTGCTCCGTTTGACATCCCATGTTATCGAGTTCTCTGTGCCATCAGTAATTGTCATGATGTGTACCACATTTTAACCATTTGTTTTCTTTTTTTCATTTTCTCAGGAGGAAAGGAAGGGGCTCACTCACCAGTATTCACCTTCACGGGCCACCTACCCTTTCTCCCTTCTTTTGGGCACTGGAGCACTCTGACTCGTGTCAGCAACTTTGGTGAGAGTACTTGTGTCATACTCATCTTGAGTCATTTCAACTATGAACCCTTGGCAGTTCTTCTTTTTTCCCCCTCCCATTGTTATTTATATGGATTTGTATTAGACATTTTGGCACTTGCCAGTACTGGCCTCGGGCCACATGCCGTGTTGTTTGCCTAAAACCAGCAAAATTACTAA
>CAWUFW010026421.1:0-33685 GCA_963921515.1 Calotriton arnoldi
ATGGACACCCTAAGTGGAATACAACAATACTTATACCCCAAAATGTCTTTGTTCTCTTTGTGCAGGGGTCTCTGAGCCCAGTCCAAACCAGTTCTGTCCTCACTGGTGCAGAATGACAACAGGAGGTGGGGACAGCATTGTGCAAGGGAGACAGGCCCTATTCAGGTGCAAGGAAAACTCCTCCCACTGCTCTACATTCAGCCAAGGTCTATTCAGCTCAGCTCTGAGTCATCCAGGAAGGGCCAGGCACACCTCAACCCCCCAGTGGCTGTCTACAGTGAATGCACATCCCCAGCCCCTGTCACTCCAATACCAGACAGTCAATACACAAACAGGCAGAGGCACACAGAATGGTTAAACAAGAAAATGCCTACTTTCTAAAAGTGGCATTTTCAAACACACAATTTAAAAACCATCTTTACTAAAAGATGTGTTATTAAAGTCTAAGTTCAGAGAGCCTAAACTTTATTCCTCTATCTTGTCCCAATGGGAAGCTATACTTGTAAGATGTTACAAAGTATTTCCCATTCTATCCTATAGGATAGATAGCCTTTCAATAGTGAAAAACGAAATTAGTAGTAGTAGTTGTAGTATCTCTATTCGATTTTTACATAGAAATATCATAAAAGCACATCAATATACAATGAGTTTAAAAAGTAAATTTTCTACTCGTCAGGTCCTCAGAGTAGAATAATACTATAAAACATGAGATACGTGAAACATGTTACTTGATCACGGTTCATATTAACATCTCCTAATGACTATACGTTTTTGGGATACATTCAAGATCCATGTAATGACTTTCTTAAACAACCGTGTGTATATTAATGTTTGGTAAAGTGTTGAGTGCTCAATTCCATTAAAATATTTACAATAGAATAATACTAAAATTACAGTAAGTACGATAAAACCAATGATTTAAACCTATCAGTTGTGCTGATTAAAATATTCATTATGTTTAAGAAAAATGGATACTACCATTTACAACTTCTAAAAAGTAAAATCCTTCTGTCGCATTAAAGCAGCACTCTCAGTGGGCTGTACAAATTTTATGAACAAATATATTAGCTACACTTGTGTGCTTGACATCATGTAGTTAACATAATATCACCGTCATTACATGCCAAAAAGTACCATTAATTATAATCTCATAGAAAATATCTATTGTCTTCTCTGTATTGTATACGCACAACAAACATGAGCAAAGGCTTTTAAAAGAATCATTTGGTGTTCAAAGATTTCAATGACCTGTTCCTTAATGTCCATGCATGTAGCAGATATCTAGACAATCCAAAGACTAGGTATTCTGTGCAATCACTTTTTAGAATTCTATTAAACTTCGATAGGTTCTTCTGATCTGTTTGTACTTAGGACAGAAGAATAGAAAGTGTACTTCAGTTTCTAGTGCAACCTCACATGCCAGACAGCTGGGAGAGATATCAACACCATTCCAATTGCTGCAGAAAATATTGATTGGAAGAATGACATACCAAAATTTTAGGTATAGTGATTTTGCAAGTGGTGGTTCTATTAGATCCAAGAATTCTTCTTGCTGCATTTTATCTTTAGTGCTAAGGAACCTACTTGTCAATTTCCCTGCAGTTCTCCTATTTAACCAACTATCATCCACATAGCTCCAGTATCTCTTTTTAAGGAGGTTTAGAGACCTTTTTTGGATACTCCCAGGGTTTAGCCACAGGTCACTCATACCTAGTTTGACCAACCATCCCTTGATGTAGTTGAACCACTGAACACACCCTCAGGTGTCTGATGATAATACGTCTAGAAGTGATTCTTTTATGGATAATGTGACTCATTCGACCAGATCCGGATCCAAAGAGTTAAAGGCCGGAGGGTAATCGCATGAGCGACGTTCTTCATGCCCAGATCTAAGCGCATTGGTATCAGTGGTGCATTTTGGGGGAGCTCCAACACTGATCTCATGAACTTATTTTCAATTTTTTCAATGGAGCCTGTGTTAACTTGTCCCTAAAGCTCCGCCCCATAAAGTGCGGCTCCTATTCCCTTCGCTTGATATACTTGGATCACTGGGGTGACCGATCTATAAGTTGACTTTCTTAGCTTTTTGACTAAGGTGGTCCCCACGTGTTGTAACATGAGTTGGCTTTGTGATATTTGTAGTGACCATGATTGTGTGTTGGTAAGCCTTAACCCTATGTAATCAAATTGTCTCACGTCCACTAGTAGAGTTGGACCCAACTTTATGCTACGCTTGAAGGACTTGTGATGGTTAAAAACCATGAATTTTGTTTTTAAAGTGTTAATTTCTAATCCAAGTTCCTTACAACCCCTCCCGAACTGGTCCACTAGATTTTGAAGCCCCGTCGGGGTCCTGGAGATAAGCAAGGTGTCATCTGCGAAAAATAGTGCAGGCACCACTTGCCCTGCAAGCCTGGGGGGATCGCCCCTGCAGTCTATTAGTTGTTCGATCAGACCATTTATATAAAGGGTGAAGAGGGTTTGTGCAAGGACGCACCCTTGCTGCACTCCTCGACTCACCCTGATCCGCTCCGTTAACCCCCCTTGCTCCTCCATCTAATTTGAGCATAATTATTAGCGTGGAGTCTAATGATTATTTGCAGGAGGGTTTTTGGAATCCCCTGTTTGATAAGGGCTGTCCAGAGTTTTTCCTGATGGACTAAATCGAATGCATCACGAAGATCTACAAACAATACATATAATGGGCCTTTCTTAATTGTCACATATTTCCACAGAATCATTAAAAAGTGAAGCAACTGATCTATGGTACCTGTTTTCACTCTGAATCCTGCCTGCAGGGGTGATAATAAGTTCCCTTCCCTCGTCCAGTCATGGATTCTCTCCAGTAATTGCCGGCAAAATATTTTCTGGGTGATGTCAATAAGGCTGATAGGCCTGTAATAGGCTGGGTCACTTTTGTCCCCCTTTTTAAATATGGGAACTATTTCGGCGCCCAGCAATGAATCCGGGATTTCTGCCCCTTTTAGTATGGCGTTGAATGTGCAATTTGAAATCACGCTCCATATTTGAGGCTCAGAGAGGTAGAGATCCCTCGGAATTTGGTCCAGGCCTGGTGCTTTCCCCCACTGCAGAGTTGTGATAGCATCTGAAGTTTCTTCCATAGTGAAAGTGAGATAGTCTGTGTCTGTTCCCAGGTTGAAAAGCTCACTGGTTGCTCCACCACTATCCTTCGGTCCTGCATACAGATTTGAGAAATGAGCTTCCCACGTCTGTGGGATGATATAAAAATTTTCCTCTGTGACTAAGCTTCTTGTCCCTTTCGATTATTAGGTGACAAAATTCTTTACTGTTTTTAATTTGGTCCGCAAAACCCTATGTGCCAGTTCCTGTGTGCCTCATGTTGTGCATTTATATAGGCCTTCCTTTTTATGGCTACAATTGTTCTCTGACCAGACTTAATCGCTCCCATCAAGGATTGCCGTGCTTGTTTGCATGTTTCATCATACCACTCGTTCATTTTTATTCCTAACCATTTTCTTTCCACTATAATTTTTATAAAAGAATGTATTGATGTTGTTTAAAAGGTTTTTAAATGTATCTACCAGGGCTTGCTTCTCCAGTCTTTTAGTGCCCAAAGTTACCAAAAAGTTGGCAACTATGGTATAAATTTGTGCCAGGGTCTCAACACTACTCTCTATTGATGTCCATTTGACCCTCTTTTTATTATTACTCAGGACAATACGATTGGATGAATTGGGTTTCGAGGAGGGTTGATGGAGGCCAAGTACTTCTATTAGTTCCATAGAAAGAGCGTTGTAGTCACTATCGTGTCTCTCTATTACCCACATGTCAACCAGGTTTGACCATAGTTGTACATCAAGCAAAAGGTAATCAATTCTAGTTTTACAATTCACCCTCTAATATGTATGATTTAATCTTTGGTCAGAGGTGGAGCGACCATTTACAGCCCTCAGCCCATGTTTATAAGTGAAGGAAGCAACTTGAAGTGCTACTTTCACATTCTTAGCTGGCTTCCCGTGGCTCAGGGACGGAATGCCTAATTCTGCATCCTCTTCATCTGTAAAATGTTTGGTTACTTCAAGGGGCTCAAAAGTTATAGTAAGATCCCCCGCAAGGACTATATAATGTGATGCCCTTTCCTTTTCAAGAACTTCATCTAGATGTACAATTGTAGGAGAATCATGGTGTTGAGAGGGGAATCTGTTATAGATATTCACTAGTAGAAATGACCTGTTGTTTTTGGTATCTTTGATGATCAAGGTCTGTAAGTTGGAACTAGCTAGATCGAGTTTTTTTATACAAACCCCCAGGTTAATTTTGATCCAGATTATTAGTCCACCTACCGGGCAGCCTTTTTTGATGGTATGGCTTCTATACTATGATTGGTAAATCCCACTCTGTGTATTTTATCACCAACCCATATCTCCTGAAAGAGACAAATATCATAACTATCTATCAACTTCCACCCGTTTTCACAGGCGAACTTGGACCTGAGACCTGCTAAGTTGCAAGACAACAGACTCAGGGGGATATTCTCAAGAACGCGTGTTAACTATCGCCAAAATCGCTTAACGCAACTTCTCACATCGCAGTCCATCGCGGGAAAACAACACTGTGTTAACGCAGCATTCACAACCCGGCGGCACCATGCGATAGCCTCACGATAACGCGACAAATGCCCGCGTTAAAATCAACGCAACGCCGAAAAAATGCGAAACCGCAACGTGAAAAAAGTTGCGACGTCCCAAATCGCGAATCAAAAAGCAGCGATAACCAGCGACAGGCCTGCGATTACTACACAACATGCGGGAAAATGCACCATAAAAGCAGAGAAAAAAAAATGTAACTGCGTACCACCATGGACGCACCCGGACCGAGTGCACAGGACAACGCAAACCCCACAAGCCCCACAGACGACCAGCCAGGAACCCCGGGGAAGGGCAAGGAGAAGAGGAAGAGGGAGACGGGGTTCAGTCCGCAGGAAAACCAGATCATCGTCACGGAGGAGACAGAACACAACCAACAACTGTATTTCACCTCCACTGTGTCATCGGCAACACAAACGGAAACATGGCAGTACATCGTGAACAACGTGAATGCAGGCGGAGTGTCGAGGAGTACAATGGAAGAGGTCAAGAGGCGCAGGAATGATGTGAAGGGCAAAACCAACAAGAAACACTATGCCAACTTTAAAGCAGCAACGCAGATTGGAGGTGGGGGACCAGCGGTACACCAGGAGCTGGATGGCAGTGAGAAAATGGTGGCCACAGTCATCAGTCGGGATACGGTGCCAGGAGTTGGGGATCGGGACACTGCTCAACATGACCTGACACAACATCAACAGGGTGAGTACCGACCAGGGACTGGGGGGACGGGGGGAGATGGGCACAATGGCACACATGCACAATTAAGTAGAGCACACTGCACACCCACAATGACTCTGGAACATGTCCCTGATCCCCGTACCACACAGCAGCACACATACAGAAACTCAGGGAATGTGTGTTGCATTGAATTTATTTGCACATGCTGTGCCTGTGGTCATTTTGCACTGTCTCATGATTGCCAAGCACTGACACAATGTGACGTCCTCATGTGAAGAAATTGTCAATGATGTTGTTCCTACGGGCTATTCCTGCTGCAGCTGCAGTGGGGTGTGGTCCACCTGCCTCATCTTCCTCATCATCGTCCGGTGCATCTGGCACTCGTAACCATGGGGCATTGGTGCGTACACATATGTTGTGCAACACACAACATGCAACGATCATCTTGCACACGATGACTGGGCTGTACAGGAGCCTCCCACCTGTGATGTCCAGGCACCTGAAACGTGACTTCAACACGCCAAATGTGCGTTCCACGATGCCCCTGGTGCGTTTGTGGGCCGCATTGTACTGCCTCTGGGCCTGTGTGTTTGGGGCTCGGAGGGGTGTCATCATCCAAGGGCAGAGTGCATATCCCTGATCACCTGTGACAGTGAGTCAATAGTTGGTTCTGCATGATGTGTTGGCAGGCTCACTAGTTCATTGGCATGTGATATGTGTGTCATAGTGATTCCGGTTCGACATGTACTGCTAGTAGCAAATGAGCGCCATCAATGTGTATTACGTAGCCTCACTGCTGCTCCTCCCTCCCCCGAGCCTATTTCCTTGTGTGCGCTGCGCGCTTGCATCACCTGCACTCCTATGGCACACCATTGTCATGCCTGTCTGCGCATGTCCACAAGCCTGACAACGACACTGTGATGTTGTGCGTTGAAGGTGGGTGGCCACGTGTGTGTAGGCCTATGGTAAGGATAGGGCGGACATAGATGTGGAGTTCATGGCTTGCCGAAGTCGCGATGCGGTCGAGGCAAGACCTTTGGCTCATGCTGCGGTAATAGCGATAAGTACAGCATGGTTATGTTCGTGTCTGGTTGGATTTTCAGGTATGCGCACCAATAAGCCCTCAACTAGCCCCCCCCCTTTTTTATTTACAGATGGGGTCGCACACTGCGCCTAACAAAACATGAGGATTCCCCAACCCAGCAAGGACTAGCGGGTAAGCCCAAGTTGTGAATGGCCAAATTATGAGATTAGTAAGCCCATTTTGTGCACAACCCTGATCCCTTCCTTTTACCCAGCAGGTGTGTAACTAAGACAATACACCTACACTCAGGTTTCCCCCACCGTCCTGAGGAAGACCCGCAGGCCGAGGCCCCCAGTTACCCCTTGAGCCCCAAGACGGGTCGAAACGTCGACGCCCATATACATCTAACCTGGAGCACCAGTTCCTGTCTGTAACGTGCCACACAAGAATTGTATTGTGTATTTCAAAATCGAATGAAAATTGGTTTGGAATGATAAAATGTGGCCAGGTAGAACAAAGACTGAGAATTACCCATCAGTCTAATGAATGAACTATTTTAACCAATTCTCTCACCACATTATCTGAATTCTATTCACCCTTCGCACAGCTAGAGCACTTTTCTATTCCTGCACGTTCCCCTGGAGCAACCTCTTCCCTGTCTCTCATTGTCACGTACAGTAAAGTATATACTGTTGCATTAAATATGATGGAATAAAACCCTTGTAAAGGAAAAAGTTTGTGGTTGTTGCACTTTAGTAAACTGCCTGTAATTAATTACTGTGAGCCAACAGGAATTGGGCTCAGTAAATAATTTGTCATATTATTATTGTAGGTTGTGATTCAATTCATCTTTGAAATTAGGTCTAGGACCATTGTTTTTCGTACCACATTAAACCCAGGTCCAGGACCACTGGGTCACCCCATTTTTATAATGGCGGTAATAGCGATACACACACAACAGTTGGCATGTATGATCCCGGACCCCCAGCGGGCTTGCGCTCATTCATTATTCCCTTCGTCTGAGCCCGCACTCGGGGGCATGTTACATTGCAACTTTGTCCATTGCGGGACGGGTGGCGCCGACACCACAACAAAGACACACGCATTAGGTACTAAATTGGCGAGCCCAACACTCAACTACGCCCAGAGCCCCTGGGTGATCATCCACACCCCTACGCTGGACTGCCGTAAGCCAGCCCACTCCGGCAATGCCTACAGGGGGGTACGACACAGCTACATGTCCTAGGTCTACCCCACTGCCTGAGGTGACATGGTTGCGTCCGCTGTACACAGCGCAATGCAATGTGGTAGGGCCTGGGGCCCTCATGCATACACAATGACCACACGGACACACTTGGATAGTTTGTGGAACTGGCTACGGGCACGTGCGCCCGGACCCTTTATTGCCAGGGGCACATGTCCAGTGACGCCTGTGCTGGATGGGTGTGGGGTGAGTGTAAGCCAGCCCTCAGGGAGTTGTTGGCGCTGGCAACAACTACAACAGTGATCAGACAATCAGAAGTTCACAGTTCAAACAGCAATGGTCCACGACTTGAGCTGCACAGAGTTAGTGGCCACGGATGCACTGCGGCTGGTACAGGCACACCGCCACGGGACGGTGACTACTGGTGCACTGAGGTAGGGCCACGAGAGCTGAGCGGGTTCTCGTTGATGTCCAAGGTGAATGTCGCAGAGGGTTTCGGGGGACAGTGGAAGGTGTTCTTCCAGGGCATGATACTGAGGGCAGTACCAAGCAGACACATGCAATATGGAGGAGATCAATGCTACAGACTCATGTTTAACACCAAGTCATTACCAGCCACATGATGATGAAGACAACCCCCAGGCCAGTGACTGAGACGCCACCAAAGTTCAACCAGAGGGTGTCCATGAATTTCGGGGCACAGAGTTAGTGGCACCAGAGCTGAAAGGGGATGCAGTCTGCGATGAGGCCTGTACAATGGTATAAACTCTGATCAAGGCTCAGTTCCAAATGTGTAACCTACTTGACCGAAGTGTGGGCAGGAGGCAGCGGTCAGCAGGGGCCCCCAGCCACGTGTCCTTGGCTTGCGATGCACAGAGTCAGTGACACCAGGGCAGTTGTTGGTGGGGTTCGGTCACCTCCGTAACGAGGATCCTGTTTGTCATCCGGACTGAATCGTGTCTTCCTCTTACTCCTCTCCTAGCGTGCAATGATACGGACTCTGCCATTGTAAAATCAAGACTCAGTTCCAAATGTGTGACCTACTGGACCGCAGTGTAGGCCGAAGGCAGTAGTCAGCATGGGCCCACAGACACGTGTCGTTGGAATGCTATGCACAGAGTCGGTGGCACCACATTGTAGGGAGTACGGTGATATAAACCCTGCAATAAACGTATGTACTCTGCCATTGAATAATCAAGACTCAGTTCCAAATGTGTGACCTACTGGACCGCAGTGTAGGCCGGAGGCAGCGGTGGAGTATGTCAATGAGAAAGTAGTAATGGGGGGCCTGTGTCGCGGAGGCCGTGATGGTCTGAGGAGGCTGCCATGGTCGCGGAGCTCGGGCTTGGAGCTTGCACCGGCACGTGGTGGGCCCTCTTTGACACACGCCGGTGTCGGCAGGTGAGCAGTGTGGCCTGGCTGCGCTGGGGTGGGCATGACGCGTTTTGGTACCAGCGGCCTGGGGTGCAGCAGGCTCACAGGATCGCAGGCACCGCCGCTCACGGCATCAGCCTCATGGCGGGGTGAGAGGTGCCGCCCTGGCAGACACGTTGGCCATTCCGGAAGAGAACCACGCCCAGAGTAACAGGCTTTTTATTCACACCCCTACGCTGGCCTGGCATACGCCGGGCAAGCCCACTCCGCGCACGCTTACAGGGGGGGACGTAACAAGCTACATTTCCGCATTGTTCCCCGCTGGCTGCGGGTTACATGGTTGCATCCACTGTCTAGTACACTCCAGACACCTGCAGTGTATGTCGAGATGGAAGTGTCTGTGGTCTGCATACTGCGGTCTGTCCAGCACATCCACTCCACACTTGGCATTGTGTGCATTCTTATTCATGGGTCACTTGCCTCCTTCGCACATGCCGGGATCCCACCTCTCCCCACATTCTGCTATTGTGTGGCTGAGGTGCCATGCCGTTAATGTCTTGTGTAGATGGCTAGCCCAGGTTGCCACAGTAAGTAGTGTTGTCATGTCTGGAATGTGGGGATGTTGGTTGTCATGTTGTATGTGATTTTGTGACGTGTGCATTCCCAGAGTTGTGAATTGTCTGGATGTGGTGTTGAGGTGTGTGGTGTGTTCCGTTGGTACTTACCGACGAGCAGTGCATTCCCATAGGTGGCATCCTGAAAGCGCTGGTTGATGATGGACTGTCAGAAGATGAAGGAATCATGCACACTGCGGGGTAGTTGGCGACGACATTGGTGAAGAGTCCCTGGTGGTCCACTATTGCCTGCACATTGATGGAATGCGTGTGTTTCCTGTTGCGGTAATTGTGTGCAGTGGTGGCAGGGGGCACGAGGAGTACATGTGTGCCGTCGATTCCGCCCAAGACGTGCAGGAAGCCAGCTATGGCATAGAAGCCTTGCTTGATCTCCAGCTGTTCCTGCGCAGTGTGTGGGAAGTAAAGTTGCTGGGGTACCAAGCTGATGATGGCATCCAGTACAGGTGTGAGGAACTTTGACAGGGCTGGCTGTGAGACTCGTCCGACTCTGGCAGTTGTTGGTTGGAAGGTCCCAGAGGCCAACAGGTGCAGCACGGCCAGCAGCTTTTTCTGCAGAGGGATGTTGGTTCTCCACCTGTGTTGATACCGTCAGCCTGTGGGCAATGATGGTCAGGATGCGTAGGATGGTTGTCCTTTTGAGCCTGTAGTGGGCAATGACTTCCTCTGGCGTTACGTCTCCCAGGCTGGTGCGAATTCGGAAGTTTCGGTGTCTTTGTCTGCGCTGCCTCTGTGGTAATCCGGGGTGGGTCCTAGGGGGGGTGGGGGTCCTGGGTGTGGTGGCGGTGGGTGTTGTGGCCCTCTTGGCGCTCCGAGCTGCATGATCAGTAGCTCCATGGCATCTGTTGTTCTTCTGGTGTGGCTGTGGGCTGGGCTCCCTTTTATGGTGCAGGTTGTCGTCCGACTTAACACCAGGTAGGAGCAGGTGTTAAATCCATGCTGCTAACGCGCCTTATCGCATGTTTTTGATTCTTATCGCCGTTCTGGCTGGTCGTTGGGAATGTTGCGTAGTGGTGTTTCCGTGGGTTTTTGCACGGGAACACCTACTCTGCATCTCATTAGCGTTAGTTGCCGGTGTCATCCGTGGCGATGTTTTTTGCGGCTGCTATCGCAGGAATGCTGGTGATATCGGCTGTTAGCACCAGCTTGTGAATGGTGCGATGAATTTATCACCACTTTGGCTGCGATAAATTGCCGCTAACTCGGCGATGAGTCCTTGAGAATATGTCCCATAGTTTCCTATTATGCTCGCTGTTTGGTTGATGTTCCCTCTCCTCGTTTGTAGTCAAATCTGTGGCAGGAACCTGTTTCGGATTACTGAAAATGTTAAGAAACTTTCTTCCACTTCTTCCGGTTTGACACAGGAGGACGTTAGTCCAGGCCCTGGTGGTATCTAGACTGGACTATGCGAATGCCCTATATTTAGACTTACCTGACTATTTACTTGGCCGCTTACAAGTGGTCCAGAATGCGGCGGCCAGAGCAATTTTTTTGGTCGGCGCCAGGACACAAACAACTCCTCTCTTGGCCTCATTGCACTGGCTTCCGGTTTACAAAAGGATTCAGTTTAAAGCATTAGTCTTCGTTTTTAAGGCCTTCTACAAGATAGGGGCGCCGTATCTGGGAGTGAGGGTCCAGCATTATGTCCCGCATCGGACCTTGAGGTCCTCTGCACAGTTGTTGACGTCTACTCCTAAGTTTCTGCTCTCCCGGTTGGGTGGCAGATCTTTTCAAGTGGTGGCTTCGCGGCTATGGAACAGCCTGCCCCTTTCTTTGAGACAAGTTCAGGAGCTCCTCCCTTTTAGAAAAAAACTAAAAACATGGCTTTTTCAACCTTAGCCTGACATGTCTTAGCTCTGATGTTTTTTTCTGGTCTGTGTTACAGGGTCTTTTCCCAGCGCCGGGACACTCCACGGAGTAGTCGCGCGCTTTACAAATACCCAGTTAACATAACATAACATAACATAACAAATGAGTAGGTGGGGTGGATTGTGTGTTTGTTTGAGCTTGAGCTAGGGACTGTCCCTCCATAACACTGGTCATGCTGACCCCCAATGGCTGTATTAACTCTTTCGGAGTGAGATGAAAATTGTATTCCTGTGTTATGGTTGATGTAGCACTGTGAGGAAGCAGTCCCTGTATTTGTCAAATATGCCTATTCACAGGAGCTGTCTGAGTCTGGGCCTGGGCATTGGTGTTACTGGTTTTGTGTAACGATCCCCCATGCTTTTGATCAATAAGCGGGGCACTGCTTGGGAGAGAGAGCTTAAACTGGACCAAGGATCTATTAGGGAGCAATGTGCCCTGGTCTATATTGAGTAAATCCTCTACCAAATCCCTCTAAGCCAGGTCCAATATGGTGTAATCTAGTTCTTTATTTGTTGAACAGCGTTTTGGCATTTAATATCTCAGATCTTATAATTGAGCGACATTGCCTAACCTGCCTTATCCTGTGGTTGGCTTTGTTAATCAGAGTCTCCCTCGATTCTCCTGAATCATTTGTCAATTTGGGTACATTTATCATAAACACTCTGATACTGGCCTCTTTAGATGATTCCCAAATCCTGCCCAGAATTCCTCCCCTCGAAAGCCCACCTTTTCCGTCGATATGCCCTGATTTTTCATATAGGGGTTTGAGACTATGATCCCCTGGCAAGGCCCTTACATATGGAATTAAATTCTCCTGGCAGTCCCTCCTCACCCATCGCCCCACCATAACCTCGGGGTCTACCCTGAGACCATCCCACTTCATGTAAGTTACAATACGTGGTGGTCTTCTCGGTGGTCTTCCCTTGAATAGGGCGCAAGGGGAATATATACCTGTACATCGCATGCGTTTACAACGCATGCGTTTACAACGCATGCGATTACAACGCGGTCATCACAATGACCACGTTGTTACATTGCAGTACCATTACAACGCAAGTCGTTACAATGACTTGCTGTAGGGGGCGCTGGATGTTGGAATAGTATAATTTACTATTCCAACTCCAGTGTGTGCAACAGTAGGGAAGGTGTTGGAATAGTAAATTATACTATTCCTTAGCTTAGAGCACCCCCTACAGCAAGTCGTTAGAACGACTTGCGTTGTAATGATACTGCGATGTAACAACGCGGTTGTTGTAACGACCGCATTGTAATCGCATGCGTTGTTACGCATGCGATGTAATGGCTGTTTCCCGGGCGAGGGCGGTGGGACTTGATGAAACAGCTGGGGAGTGTAGTTGGTTTCTGCATTATACTGGTGGTTTGGGACCCTGGAACACACGATAGGACCTAAACTCCTGGGTCCATCGCCTGTGATCTCCCTAACTTTGCTTTGGCAATGGGTATTAAATTGCCAGTATTACACTATCAGGACATGTCACACACAGCAGTACATGTCCTACCCTTCACATACACTGCACCATGCCCAGGGTGGTACCTTGGGCCTACCATAGGGGTGCCTTACTTGTAAGAAAAGGGAAGGTTAGGGTCTGGCAAGTGGGTGCACTTTCCAAATCGATATGGCAGTACCAAACTGCGCACAGACACTGCAGTGGCAGGTCTGAGAAACCTTTTCAGGGCCACTCATGTGGGTGGCACAAGCAGTGCTTCAGGCCCACCAGCAGCATTTGATTTACAGGCCCTTGCACACTTAGTGCACTTTTCTAGGGGCTTACCAGTAAGTCAAATATGCCAATCAGTGAGAACCAATTGTAATCACAATTTACACCGGGAGCACTTGCACTTTGACACTGATCAGCAGTGGCAAAGTGCCCAAAATATCTAAGCAAAAACGAAATCCAGAACAGCATTAAAAAATGCAGGAGGTAGAGGCAAAAAGTCACGGGAAACCACGCCAAAGATGCCAAGTCTAACAATATCTTTGAGGCCACACTAAGTCACTTTGTGTGACTTTGCATGGCCTCATAGATATGGAGTAAGACAGAGCAGTGCAAGTTGCTGCGTTGCCTTACTCTGCACCAGGGAGGCGTTCCCTGGACGTTGCAGTAGGTTTCCCCATGCAACACCCATGAATTTTTGATGTTGCCCCAGATTTACTTAATCATGGAAACCTGGGATCGCTCCAAAAACATACGATTCCAAAGAGCAGGCATAATAAGGAGAAATTGCTTTATTTCTCCTAATTTTTCCTCTTTCAAGGTGTGCTGCATTTTGCAACACACATAGAAAGAGGAAAACGCCTTTCAAGATAGTTTTCTGCATTAAGGTACCCCTTCCTGCACAAAAACAATCCTGCATTGAACGCAGACACCCTTGCACGGGCGCCTGCCTTAGTGCTAGGCAAACAATTGTGCGCCAGTGCAGGGGAAAGGACAGGAATGCACCGTATTTCATAATTATGGTGCATTTCTCCCCTTTCACATTGGTGTAGGGCAGTACAGCAAGAAGACTGGCGGCGATGCCCTACGCCAATGAGGCCCTAAGTGTATATAGGTAAGTATAGATTTACTATTCTTAACTCCACTCCTACATACCCTGCTGCACAATTTTGTGAGAACGGGAGGGAGCAGGTACAGTACCATATCTATTAAGATATGGCATAATTGCTCTCTCCTCCTAAGCTGCCGAACTTTAGACTGCCATGCACCATGCACACACCTTTGTTCAACAGTGCTAAGGTATGTGGGTGATGTCTAGCATACGTTTTTTATTGGAAGGGTGCATTTCAAGTACAAAATAGTATGCCTAAACATAGTTTAACATGTTTCTAACTTTGTATGTGTGTTGTACCATACAAAAAAAATGCAAACCTGAAAAAGTTTTGACAAAAAATGTTTCTCAAGTGATACACTTGCCTCAATGGGATGTACATTTTTGGATGCAAAGCCATGTCTATCTTTTTTTAGTCGTTAGCGCTTTTCATCAGATTCCTTGAATGGTTCAAAGGGAATGCCCATGTACCACCCATAGGAAACCTCGTTGAGTCAAAGTTGCACAAATTAGTCCAAAGCGCTACTTTTGGTTACTTTAGGGCCACGTTCCAGTACAAATCAAGATTTGCTGTGGAAAGTGAATCGCAATTCAAGAATGTGTGCTGTTTGAATCACTTTTTGTGACACTACAGTGGCACAGAGCCTTGACAAATCTGGCCCTCAGTTTGTTGGTACTCACAAAGTTTTTCAAAACGCTTTTCCACCTTGGAAATAGTCAGAAATGTACACTTCTCAAGGGCAGAAGCAAATCTCTTTCCAGAGACATTTTCAGTCGCGGCTCCTGGAGGGAGTGGGGCGGGGGAGGGGAAGAGTGGGGGGTAGTAAACTCCGGCATACGGCCGAACGGAGATAAGTACAGAAATAAATAAATAAAACGAATTACATTGTGCGCGCTGCAACGCCAAATGGCGATGCGGCGCGCGCAATGTAATTCGTTTTATTTATTTATTTCTGTACTTACCTCCGTTCGGCCATATGCCGGAGTTTAAAACCCCCCACCCTGCCCCTCCCCCGCCCCGTCCCACCGCCCCGCAGCACTCCCTCCAGGAGCCGCGACTGGTCGTTTTAGGAAGAGTTTGGTAAGGGCTTAGTGGAAAGGGCTTCTTTACAGGTGAAAATGTTTTTCCTGTGGTGAAAAAAAGGTTGTGTAGTGTAACTGCAATGGCATTTTTCTATATTACATTTCTACAATACACATGTGAAAATATCTCCGCATTTGTCATGTGGAATTCATCAGTTTTTCAGACGTATACCTGGAAACCTGTCACAGTCTCTTGCTTTGAGGCATACTATTTGAAACTTTAGTTAATTTCTAAACTGTGCTAACCGTCACCTATGTATGGGAGTAAACCACTGAGGGGCAGATTTACAAGAAAGTGACACATCTGTATAGATGCGTCACTTTCCCTGCGCCACCCACTATGGCGCAAGGATTGACAGATGCGTCAGAAATTCTGACGCATCTGTTGGCGGAAAAGTCAAGCATTGCTGGAGTCATGTCGCAAGCACGACGCAACTCCAGCAATGCGTGTTGAGGTCTATTCCCACTACATTGCGTCACTACTTACGCCTGCTTCAAGCAGGCGTAAGGTTTTGACGCAGTGGCGTCCTAAAAGTGGCGTAGTGAAATCTTGTAGATTTCACTGCGTCACTTTTATGAGGCCTTCCTGCGTGGGAACGCCCACCCTGCATACATTATACCTGACGCGGGTATAATGTGACGCAGGGCTTTACAACGTGACGCATCTCCCTAGATGAGTCACGTTGTAAATAGGCCGCATTTTTTACGCTGCCGATGCGTCACAAAAGTGACGCAACGGCAGCGTAAAAGTGACGCAAGGGGCTTGTAAATCTGCCCCTGAGTGTAGATTTCGATTTAGGTGTTTTGTAACTTATCGGGCTCATTCAGTCGCAATTGTGTATATTCACCTAGGCAGGATTATATGCACACATTTTATATGTGGGTTTTATCTTTAGATTTTAGTATTCAAAAACTACATAAGGGCTTTAATAAAGCTCATGGGTTTAGCAATTATTGTTATCGTTGGCTCAAATGTCTTCAAGGTCATATCAGGATTTCATTCTTCTGAGGTCGCTCAACAAGAATTAATTCATGCTTCATATGATCGTTTACTGGTGTGCACTGCTACGCTGGAGTCTCACATCATCAAGATTTGCACAACCAAATCAAAAAGTTAATGGTGGGCAGAACACTGTACCCATTTTTTCATTTTTTTCAAGTCATCGTACTCGTTGATAGCCTTACACACAGCGCAAGGGGAGGGGCAAGAGATGCAGCTGCCCCGCCGACCCTAGCGTGACCCAAACTGCCACTGGTTGCATAAGAAGTGCAGCTATACTGCATTCAGTCATCATCTGCAGCAAACATTGGATCTCTGTGAACAGGTCTCGTATGACATAGCAAGACGAGGTATGTTCTATGTAGAAGTGCATATTACATTAGTTTGTATGTAGCTGCTGAGCGGGCAAGTTGCCATTCGCTGTTTGATAGTTCGTCACAATCCCCATCACATTCCCTTCACTTCCAGCTGAGTGTCTGGACGGTCGTTGTTCAGAGCTTTTTAGACCACTGACATCCATTTCATCCCAGTCGTTAGTTGAGCAAGACTTTCAGGACCCCCCAATTAAGGTAGATGTGCTAAAAAAACATTTGTACGTTACCATAGAAACTCTGGCCAAAATGAGCATAAAACTATAACTACCCTTCTTTAAGTTAAATTATCGTTTGTGCTTTGGCAAACTTTTAAAAGATATCCTCTTCATGCATCAGCTTGGATCCACATTGTGACTGCGGATCGTCCGCAACAAAAACACTGCCCACCTCCCACCCTCTGCCTAACTCTTTCCCACACATAAGGCATAAACTTAATTTTGCACACAAATCCGAGAGGGCATAGGAAGGTACCACCCACCATGAAAATGTGCTGTATTTTATTGTTGGAAGGAGCTCCATCCAGTCTTTAGCGGACTGTTGTTAAGATTCTATGTAATACTGCTCCAAATCTGGGAGGGACGATACTGCAACCTCAGGCAAGCCTTTAAGGGTAACGAAAGTCATCTGCCTCATTAGGGACAAAGGGGGGGTGGGGCATGAAAATTCAAACCAACAAGACAAACTAGTAATTTCACCTAGGAGCCTATTCACAAAGGCAACTTACACATGAGTAAATCTACACATGTAAATTTACTCTGACACTTTGTTATGAATTTGATGCTTTTGGCTATTTGTCCCTTTACCAGTGTAAATTTACTACAAACTGCAGATTACATGTCTCTATCCTAATAATTTAGTGGGTGGAGATTAATGTAGGAGTGTAAAATTACTACTATTAACTTTTCACACATAGACAGCAGTCGACTGGGGCAAAAATCTACCGGTGGTAAAGCATTGGGATAAGTAAAAAAATCTTAATAAACTTGAAAAAAAACTAATAAAAATATCTTTTATGATAAATGTTAATATAAATGTATTTTATACATTTCTTTTAAATGCAGAACAAATTAAAAAATGGTGGAGTGCTATTAACTTAAATAAGATGTAATTAATTAAATTAATTAATTAATTTAAATATATTAATTTAAATTTAAATACGTTTTTGACGATTTATTTTAAAAAAAAACCCATCTACAGTTTGCATCTATTTATTATGTATTCAAAATGTCTGAATGTTATTTATAGAATTAATTTAAATTATTTATCTTAAAAATGTTAAATTTACTTTCTTTATTTAAAAAGTTTACATATTTTATAATGAAATAAAATGTATTATTATTATACAGTAATTGTTAACATAAAATTAAATTTATAATTATTTTTTAAAAGGTGAAACTACTTTCACCTATTTTAACATTATTTCCTATGGAGTTCGATTTTAAGTCCCTGCATCCATTATATTTCACTATTGCAGTAACCGTGGTTGGCGATGTGTGATACTAGACTTACTACAGGTCTGAACTGGAGTATAATTATCACTTCATATCGTAGTAACTAAAGAAGTGCCTCTTCCATTTAGTAGTAAGGAATACCGTTTTCCAACCACTCCATCCATCCCTCCCACAGCTGCTATGTAAATGTAGATGGTTATGTGAGAAGTACTATGCAGCCGGGCACATAAAAGATATGAGAGGCAGAAACATTGACCTCGCATGTAGGTTTTGGAGTAGCATTTTGTAGGATGTGATTAAGACTATAGTAGTACGACTAAACCTACTGCAAAATGCAGTTTGCGCATAGGCCCCCTGAAATTTAACTAAAGCATAATCTTGTACAAGAAAGTATTATGCATCCCAAAATACCTAAATGCTCTTTGCTGCATGTCAGGCTGATATGAGGAAAATCAGCCAGGTCTCTACCCACTTTCCTTCCACTGGGAGTGATATCAATTTCTGCCAGTTAGTAACAAAATCCTTTAGGTTGGCAAATTGTGTCAATTTATGTAGTAAATTCTGAACTTTCAAAGCCTGATAGAATCACTTTACCCATAATACCCTCCCAAAACCTTTGTGATTCTTCTAATTCCTTTTTTATCTATAAGATTGAGACCATCAAAAAGAGTATCCCTCCTAGCCCCTGCAAAATGTTCTGTCATCTGATGATAAGAATACAGATAATCTTTCGTCCTTCCCCAAGATCAGTAAAGAGGATTTAACTGACTTATTGACAAAAGTAAAATTAGAATTGCCCAATCATACCTGTCCTCCAAATGTTTTAAATTTACTCATTTTCTAGCTCTGCTACTGTCTTTTCTTAATCTGTCTCTCACTCAAGCCATAGTTACTAGTTCTTTAAAAAGGCAATTGTAGTCCCTTTACAGAAGAAAGATGGGTAGGATCCTCTCAACCTGAAAAACTATCAGCCACTCTCCTGGATCTCTGCCAAGGGGGCTTTCGCCCAGATCATTCAACAGAAGCTGTGATCCTATCTATAGTAGATGACATGCGAGAGTCAATGGATATAGGCAACACTCAAGCATTAGTACTCCTGAACTGTCAGCGGCCTTTGACACGGGCGACCATAATCTTTTTACTGATTGTGTCAGGGCTGCAGAACTTCAGGACTCAGCATTTAACTGGATCGTTTCCTTTCTTAAGGACATATCTAAATAAGTTAGACTTAACCCCTTCAATTTTCCTGAAGTCCGGTTGAATTGTGGGGTGCCACAAGGCTCCTCCCTCTCTCCCCATCTTTTTAGTCTATATATCCACCACCTGGTTCACTCTCTCAAAAAGATGAAAGTCAGAATTTTCAATTATGCTGACGACATGCCACAATTGATAATACTCCTACTTCTAAGTTGCATTTCCAAGATGCTATTCATCCGGGATTGGATGAACAGCAATCATCTGAAAATAAACGCTGACAAAACAGAGATAGTTACCAAAAATAAACTTGACCTCTGGAGTACTTTCTTTTGGCCCAGAGAAGTTTGGTCACCGCCCGTCTCCAAAGAAGTTGATAAAGATTCTTGGTGCTATAATGTTTTCGAGGATCTTTCACTGAAACCACAAATTGGCTCAGTGATATCTTCCTGCTTTTTCCAACTTCGCAGAATTAAGAAGATAAAGAAATATCTGACTACCGACACCTTGGTCAAAGTTATAAAAATTGTGTCATGTCAAGAATTGACTATGCCAATTCTCTCTACTTGCGTCTTTCTAATCACCTCACACAGGGGCTCTAGTTGGTCCAAAATCAGGCTGCTTGGCTGGTTTATCAACTTCCCAAATGTTGCCATATCTCTCATGTGACAAAAGACTTTCACTGGCTCCCAGTTTCACATTCAAAACGTGTTGCACCATTTTTAAAGCCCTGCACATGAAAAGTCTAGCTTTTATTAAATCTCTGATTCATAAGTATTTCCCCACTAGAAATCTTAGATCCACTCACTTAAATTCTTTAGTGATTCCTCATTTTAAGGAAAGTAGAACAGGTGGAATCAGGTACCCCGTCACTGCCCTTCGTGTCTGGAACTATTTGCCTTTGGAACTCGGGACCAATTCAAATTATGGAAAGTTCAGACAGATACTGAAGACTTGACTATTTAAGCAGGCCTATTAATAAGTTTCCTGTGTCGTCTTAGAAAGTTACTTAATGCCAACAGACCGTGTGGTGTATGTGCGCTTTATAAGATATAGTAACATAACACAACAAACAGGTCCCTGAACAGTGAGAACACATGTGATACCAGCAGCGGGTATACCTTGGTGCATAATTGGTTTCCTAAGGGTAAGTGCCAGGACACTACTTCTAAACCAACATCGATGAACAAAACATACATTATTGTATCTCCCCAGTATAAAGCTATACAGTATCTGTTCTAATTCAAGCTGTAGGTGATATATAAACTAATTTAATCCATGCCAGAGTAGCAGCTCAAAGATTATGATATTACAGAGTAGTAAACAGATCTATCAGATGCTTTCTTGAGATAGAGTGAGGCTGCTTCATTTTCACCATTACTCTCTCATAAGAACTGTTGCATATGTGCCATGCATTCTAATTTATGCATTTACACCACATTGGGATGAAATCAGATTGGTCATTGTGTATCAACGCACTAACTACCCTAAACAATATATTTGTTAGAGGCAAGGACAGAGGCCAGAAATATTGACATGATTTACGCTGCTTCAGTGCCTTTTTTTCCTAGTCTCCAATAGTGTACCCAATACTAAAGCTTGGTTAAATACCTTCAAAACTCTGCTGAACAGAAGTATAGCATTACTACTGAACAGGTGACCATTTGTACCAGACATCTTGACCATACTCTTGTAAAAAAATGACTGCTGCAATTCTTCCCTAGCTAGAGGATAATCTAAAGGGTTCATAGTGTCTCAGTCAACCAGGGCAAAGCAACAGCTGTCACATATTCATGGATAGGAGGCAAATACGAAACTGGTGGCTGTGTGTATAGTTTGCGCATACATTGTGCAAAAGCCATGTTAATCCGTTCTTAGTGTACCTAACTTGACCGATCAGAGGTATATATGTTTTAATGTTGCATGTTTGTGATCATCTTTCTTTAACAGCCAGGATAGGAACCTACCAGACATAACTGTTTTGCTATGAAGGTGTTGCTATTAGGTTATATGAATCAATTTGTCAAACCTAGTCTTTAATCCTTTTATATCTCAAATAGCTTCTGGTTCAATTATCATTGCTTTTTCTGAAATGCCCGACTCTGACTCGAATACACCTATATCCTGTTGAAGCTGATTTTATATCCAATAAATCTTACACAAGTTGGAACCCCTTACCACAACCTTTAATGCTTCCTACTTTATTAACTGGGTTAAACAATATTTCAATGTGATTTGTTATACAACTACAACGTTCTCCAAATATTGGGCCAGATGGTGGCTACATAGGCATCATGTCTCTTCCAGTTCTATAGATATATTCAAATGGCAATGATGAATGATTCAAAAGCTGCAAGAAGCCTACTTTTCAAGAGCCCAGCTGACCAATTCCAACTGGATTTGCCCTAGACCATACTGGTGGCTTTTGAGACAGTGGGTTCTAACCCCCAAGTGATGCCTGCAAGACCTTGGACCCTTGGCTGGAGTGAGAGTGTATTCCTCTGACCCTAAGACCTGCACAACTGGACACTTCCAAAATTTTTCAGAACTTTTCCTCCAGAGAACCAGCATAACTTGAAACCGACTCCGAAGCTGTAACTGCTAATGTTGTATTGCCAATCGGATTCTACTCGCCACTTTCCTCCACCTAAAAGACTTAAATTTCCAGAAAAGCTTCTAATTCAGATTGTAGAGGGAATAAACCAAGGTTGACAACAAACAGCATTCAACCGCTGACAAGACTTTCCTGGGTATAGATTCCGGACATTGCCCACTTGCAGCTTTCCCGCTGATGACACCAATAGAGTCAAGTTTCCCATCAGAGCTGAGGCGCACACTGAGGATCCATGCTTCAGCAGATCCCCACTGTTGAGCCCTCCTTCAAACCATGCATGCAGTTTGACTTACCAATGACCCGTTGACGAGGACTTCTCTTAAAAAAATCTTCTATATCAGAAGGTAAAATTTCCACCGGGGCAAACCTGGTCCCTGTATCCAACCAGCAGAAGCTTGTGGTCAGCCCTAATTTTTTACTTGGACCAGGTCTAGTGCGACCAGATAACTACGATTGGCACTTTGCACTTTTAAGCGGTATTTTGAACTCAAACTCCTAAAAAACATATCCCTGGTTCCCTACATTCAATTCATGTCATTTTGATGTCTAATTGTGCATTACACTTATTTTCCTCCATTTATATAAACTGCAGTGGGATTTTTATTGTGTTTCTGCTTTCTACTGTGTACCTCTTATGCTACTGATGATTTCTTTATACATTTTTCCCAAGTTAAGCCTATCTGCTCTGTGCTACAGCTACCAAGGGTTGAACTCAGGTTTGAATTATTGAGACCTAACTGGACCTGATAAAGAATTGTGACATTATTACTTGGTGAGGACTTACATCCCCTTCAACTAATAATCCGCTGTCTCACACTGACACATATCAATTTCATTTGCAATGCTTTATTGCAAGTATGTTGTTGACAATGATTATTGGAGAAACCTGCAATGCCTTTACTATGGATAATGATTGCATTTAAATAAGATGGTGACTTCTAATCTGTTTAGTGTTTTTATAATGTGGTGCTCCCTTGACAAAGCCAATAGGCTTGCCTTACATTTTAATGCGTTGAATCCTTAACAAAGCCAATAGGTTTAAAATGTATATTAATGTCTTGGTAAAGTCAATGGGCTGGCTTTCTTTAAAATGACACACCCTTATATTGTGATATTTCATCTGATATAGCTGAGGAATATTGTCATAATGGGGTTTATGACTCCATAGGGGTTAAACATAGTTTTAGAATGCCGCAAAAAGTATTTTCCTCTGCCTGATGTATATATTTACAAATTAACATGTAGCATTTAGTGGTGTGTGGGTAATAAATGTACATTTCCTTTATTCAAAGAAAAAGCACTGACTGGACAATAATTTATTGAGTGACCTCGCCCATTCTGCAGGCTCATCCTTGCCGTCTTTTGCTGAACCTGTTTTTGTTGACTTTTAGGACTATGTACACTTTTACCCTTCCAAACAGTGATAAGGTGTTTGTGCTCTCCCTTTTAAGTACATTAAATTGTCCAATATCTGATTGGTACGTCTATTTTACTTGCGAGTCTATAGTTAATGGTGCTACATGCAAATCAAATGCTACTGGTGGGCTGCAGCGCCCACTAAAATATTAAAACATGGCTCAGGTCTCCCACTGCAGCTTGTGGTACAGTTTTAAATGGCCAATTCGACCTGGCAAAATAAACCTTTTGCCAGGCCTAAACCTTCTTTTTTTAAATTATATGTCACCCGTAAGGTAGGACCTAACCATCAGGACCAAGACTGATTTGCAAATGGCTGGGTATACTCTGAAGTGGCATGGTGGGCAAAAGAACAATGGGTTGGAAAGCTGCGGTTCTAGCACAGCCAGATTACCGCAAGTGGTGCTTTGTTCTTCTTGGTGCTATTTTCACCCCATATAAAAGTATCTTAGGTTCTCCTGATTGGATTTTGTTCAATTTGATGTCATTTTATATATTAAATTTAATCAATGCTTCTAAATAGGTTTGGTATTTTTTAATTGTGTTATGTTTTCACTTTATAACTGTTTGAGTGCTGCATAAATAGTATACTTTACACATTGCCTCCAAGTTGAGCCTGACTACGTTTGTGCCAAGCAACAGAAGGTTAAGCACAGGTTAATTTAGTGACTTTTGTGATTTACCCTGAAGAGGATTGTAGTTGTTGTCTGACTGGGGCTTCCACCTCTCTCAACTAATAACCCAATTTCTTACAATGTTGTTATTGTGTGCCAGCAGATGGAGATTACTAACCTACAACACCTGCATCAGTAGGCCTTTAACTACTCTGATTCACTACCCTCAGAGAGTCAAGTGCTACAATGCGGTGCTTGGTTCCCAGTAAGGAGACAATTGTGGACCTATTACTTGTTCAAGACTCACATCCTGCATAAATAATAACCTTATTTTATACAAGCAGTTAAAGAAATGTGACTTGCCATCTTTAATAGTCTTTAATGTGACTGGGAATATAAACATGTGTTGGAGTATGTCATCTCTGAACCCACTTTTTACCACCTCAGAAGATTTTCATTGCTGCAGCACCATCTATGTGTAGTTGTGATAAATCATTATTTGTATCCCTCATGGTGTGCTGTATTGCTGCTACTTGCTCTAAAATCATTGTATGGTCTCAATAGTTCCGAAATCTAGCAATCACTGTAGGTGGCTGACTGTAGTTGTATGCATTTCAACCATTTCTCTATGCATTCACTCTATAGAAAATTCCTTGAACATACCACTCAATTCAAAGCAGACATGAATTAATTTGTAGCTATAGCACTATTATGATCTAGAGCCTTTATGAGTTATTGAAATTTTGCGAGATCTCAGGAGATGGCCATCATTCCAGATGTAATTTTGCTGACCCTTCTGATTCCAAAAACATGTCTTTAGTTGTAGCCTTATATCCTTTTTGAAAATTCCAAGGACCCCATGTGCCCTCAACTATGACTTAAAGCATGGTGGCAGGATGTTATAGATAATGATAGTCTTACCTATGTCAATAACTTTTCCATTCACTGTTACCACTGAAATTATATTCGGCTTGATTCTGTCCTCTACTTTCTGTAGATCTATCTTGATCAGCTTGATTTTGATGGACACTGCAGAGACTTTGGCCCTGGTTCACCGAGCAGCCACATACGGGGCGGAGGTTCAGCAGTTGTAGCAGGATCTTTGCACTCGTGGGCGGCTCTCTGCACTGCAGTTTCCCATTAAGGCGATCCCGCCCAGTGAAGTAGCTAGACTTTTTGCTGCCTGTGATGGTTCATGTGTTTGCCGCCCCTCGACGGCCACAGGTAAGAGCAGGGGGCCACTACCCCCTACACTCGTGCCGCCTGCGGCGAACTCCCTCACCTTGCTACAACACTTAACCCGTCATGGGTGTGTAGATCCCACCGCAACTGCTGAGCCTCTGCCCCGAGAGCGGAGGCTCTTTGTGAATCAGGCCCAGAGTGTCCTATGCCATCCTAGATGTGCAATTGGCTCCTATTAAATCCTGCATTGACTGTTGCCGTTGGCCAAGCGAACACTTGTGTTGTTCCTGGCAAAGTTATAGATTGCAGGATTTGGTTATTTTGGTCAGATACAAGCTGCTGTTCTTTGTACTTTTTAGCTGTTTACAGAGCCCGATGCACGTAATTTTGGAAAGGGCCAGGTTCAAAAACCTCCCAGATGAGGTGCTTGTAATGTTTTAACAAACCCATCTCAAAATGGTGGCTATGTCTGCACAAACATTTGCTGTAGCTATGTAACCTCAAACAAAAGACATTGACAAAGCCAATAGGTTTCCTTACTGGGACCTATTGACTTTGCCTATGTTGTTTCACACTACTCTACCTTGCAGCAAGGAGGAAGTTTTAATGCCAAAAAACCAGGACCATGTGCAATTTGTGGCCCATTTGAAATCTGGCATTGCGTGCAAATACCTGAAGTATATGATTTTATATTAAAAGAAGCTTTCGGAAAATAGGTCTTGTAGAGTGTGTAATGATTTGTGTTGTTCCTTTAATCTTTGCCAATGCTGTATAAAATACCAGGGAAGAAAAATGTCTGGAATTTGCATGAGAATTGTAACGATGGTGCAGAATTGAGCACACCAGTAGACAATGACAATGGCCTCCAATAAATTTCTTTTCAAGGGATAATTTCTACTGGGGTATAGTACATGTCTGCAGGGTGACTCTGTTTTCAGATTTCTCCATTTACCTTTAAGCCACACAGTCATTTGATATAACAAAGAAACACATTTTATCTCACTACTATCTTTTAAATAGCATCTCTATGATAAATATAGCTAATTCGCGTAAGGGTTTGAGTGGCCTCACTAGATTAAATCTTCTAGACACGCAATTTTGAGTGCGCTTGTGGAGTTTGCTGTTTTATTCTGCTGTTAAGGACCTTTCTCGCTTTATCTGAAGTTTTGATTTTTGTTTCCCTCAAAAACAGTTTTTGGACTATTCTACATAGAAATAACTAATGAGGCCGGCTATATTATGCTGCTCCAATTGTGCACTGACTTGCCTGGAAACCTTACAGGCTAGTTCCTCGGGAAGGACAGTTGGCTGGAGTATAGGAATGTGCATACTAGGGACAGACAGCATCATATATAAGCAATAATCATAACTGGATTGCCTCAAGCAGGCAACATGAGACACAAATGACAATCAAACACCCACCACAGACTCGCTCATTGACAGAAGTCACTAGAACACTTATTCTTAACCTGTGGTTCAATAATATATGGGGGGCGCAACACCTGCTCAGGGTGTCTGTGACTCCTTAGAAAATTAAATGCTATTAACAGATTACTAAAGTGTCTATAAATAAAGAAGCAAAATTGAAAATGTAAAGTATTCTGTAAATGGTAAAGAATTTGAAACTGGAGGCTAAAAATTAAGTTGGTGTCCTCAGATCGATTCATGGGAGCAATGCAAGTGCATCAAACAGAATATAGTACGGATGGTGGGTGGCTGCCATTAAATTTAGAAAAGCTCAAAACTTCCCATTGCAATTAATATGTAGTTTTGTTAGATCTGTCACTCTTAGAGTGGCCTTCCCCAAAACGTTTTGGTTTACACCTCCATTTTTTTCTGATCTCACTTTTGTTGGCCTTAGGACTCTGTGCACTTTACCACTGCTAACCAGTGCTAAAGTGTGTGTGCTCACTCCTTAAAACATGGGAACATTGGTTTCTTCCCGATTTGCATATTTAATTTACTTATAAATGTGAAGAAAAGTGGTAGTACCGGTTCCCAGGGCCTGTAAATTAAATGCTACTAGTGGGCCTGTAGCACTGATTGTGCCACCCAATAAGTAGCCTTGCGAACCTTTCTCAGGTCTGCCGTTGCAACGTGTGTAGGCGGTTTTAAACTGCCATTTTCACCTGGCAAAATCAACTTTTTTGCCTGACCTAAATCTTCCTTTTTAATACATATGTCACCCCAAGGGGTAGCCCTAAACAGCCCGTCCGGCAGGGTACAATGTATTTCAAAAAGTAGGCCATTTTCTTTTAAATTATACATGTCCTGATAGTGAAGAAATCCTGAATTAATGTTTGTTTTATTATTGTAAGGCCTACCTCTCCCATGATATAACACTGGGGTTACCTTATTGCATGTAATAAGGGTTACTCCCAAATGAGAACAGGTAAAAAGTTCATGTTGATGTCATGGAAAATGTAATGAGAAATCCTCTTGTATGTAAAGTCGGATTTCAAATTACAATTTTGAAAATGGCGCCTTTAGAAAGTTGCCATTTTCTGGCCTTGGCCATTTAGTGCCTGCAGCTTGTCTCTGGGTCATATGGCTTGGTGTAGCTGACAGGTGGGCTTTGTGTATGCCTCCTAGACAGCCAAACACAAAAGATGGCATAGGTGTGCCTGGATAGGAATGAAGATTCCAAACATTATAAAAGATCAGACCAGTACTGGACAACAGTCAGATCATCACCTCCAACAGGAGAGGTTTCTTGGTCTGGCCAGAAGGACAAACCACATCAAAGAGAATACACATCACTGACCCTCCACACATCACTTGTCAATCATCCCTCAGCACTGCCATGCAGTGTCAATGGCAAAAACTAACTATAAAAATCAGATTACACAAAAATACAACCTATTTTTTCTATTGTTAGGCTTGTTTCATACACAAACTTGAATATGTCAGTTGCATATTCATTAGACCTGTCAGCCTTAGGGTGATCTTCCCTCAAACGTTTTGCCTTCACCCTCCCATTTTGCTGAATTAATTTATGTTGACCTTAGTACTCTGTGCACTTCACCACTGCCAACCAGTGCTAAAGTGCTTGTGCTCACTCCCTAAAGCATGGTAACATTGGCTTACACCTATTTGCCATATTTAATTTTCTTATAAGTCACTAGTAAATTAGTATACCATATACCCAGGGCCTGTAAATTAAATGCTACTAGTGTGCCTGCAGTACTCATTGTGCCACCCACGTAAGTAGCCCCTTAAATCGTGTCTCAGGTTTGCCATAACAGCCTGACTGCAGTTTTAAACTGCCAATTCGACTTGGCAATATAATCCCTTAGTCAAGTCTTAACCTCCCTTTTTAATACATGTACATCACCCCTAATGTAGGCACACGGCAACCCATAGGGCAGGGTGTATTGTGATTAAACGTTTGAACATGTATGTGTAAGTTTTACATGTCCAGGAAGTGAAAAACTCCAAAATGTCTTTTTCACTACTGTGAGGCCTATCCCTCCCATAGGATAACATTGGGTTGCCTTATTACATTTAATAAGTGCTAACGTTTGTTGGGAGCAAGTAGGACTTTCATGTTAGGCATCTGAGAAATTTTGAAAATCCTTCTTTTAAAATGATAAAAGGAAAAACTGAAGGACGGAATGATGATCAATACAAACATTCACCCCCAGTCACAAAGATCTGGGTTTAATTCATCGTTCCTTTGCCCACCACGCCACCCCAGTTTGGCCCCAGCAATATGTAAATCAGTCTTGACCCTGTTCGTCATGGGAACAGTCTAGCTCGAACTGCCAATCCAGGTCGTCCCTGGACCAGAAAAAAGCATCTTGGGATCGGGAATGTTCAACATTCCGTCCATCAATTGTTCTTTTTGCATTTGTCCCCCCGAGTAGGACGGGTATGTCCTGACTTGGTTCTCGTACTCTCCATGCCACTGGATTCAAGCTATCCTGGCTGAAGAGGGACGAAACCCCGAAACCGGTCCTAGGATGCTTGTTTCCAGTCCAGGGAGGACCTGGCCTGGTAGTTTGGGCTGGACTGTTCCCATGGGGAACAAGGTCAATACTGATTTGCATATGGCTGGGTTTAAACTGGAATAGCATGGGGAGCAAAACAACAATGGATTTAGGCAGCGATCTCTGTACTGGGATGAATGTTAGACACTGTTAAATATTCTGTTCATCAATTGTTCTTTTTGCATTTGTCACCCCGAGTGGGATGGGTATGCCCAGACGTGGGTCCCGTGGCTATCCATGCAACTGGAGTCAAGCTAGCCTGGCTAATGATGGGTGAAACACCGAAACCGGTCCCAGGATGCTTGTTTCCGGCCCAGGGAGGACCTGGCCTGGCAGTTCAGGCTGAACTGTTCCCATGGGGAATAGGGTCAATACTGATTTGCATACAGCTGGGTTTAAAATGGAATGGTTTGGGAAACATAAAAAATGATGGATTTAGGCCCAGATCTCTGTACTGGGGTGAATGTTTGACATTGTTCAACATTTTGTCCATCAAATGTTCTTTTTGCACTTTTAAAACATAGGCATTTTCTTGCCCTAACTATTTGGTGCCTGCAGCCTGTTCCTGGGTCACATGACTGGATCTAGTTGGCAGTTGTTTATTCCTCCCAGACAGCCACACATTAGAGGGATTAGGTGATTAGGTGTGGCTGGATGGGCCATCACTGGCAGGATGAGGGGCGGAGCTGGGCACAACCCTATTTGCAAATCAGTAGGCTGTGCCATGGCTTCACACAAAGGACTTCACACTACCACATTGTTTAAGCTGCCAGGCTGGAGCCATTGTAGAAGAGGCAGGAAACTGCAAGCACTTCAAAGAGAAAATCCTAGAAACTTCTTCTTCTTCATAGAAGGCACCAGGTATACAAATAGGACCCCCAGAACCACTCTTCAGTCCGCTAGCTGGACCTGTGGAAGAACTCACAGAGAACTGCTTGCTGCTGTGGCCTTCTGTAGACTTCAGAAGACTGCTTACTGCACCTAGAAGAACTGCCCTGGCTGCTTGAAGCCTGTCTTGAACCTTCAGAGGACTACAATGCTGTTTGCGCCCTGTTCCTCTTCTTGAACCTTCTTCAACCCAGAGAGTGACACCAAGGGCTAGTTGGCTGGCCCGCGATCAGAGCCTCACAGAGAGAAAAGGCTTCCTCCATCTTGAGCCTGGACCTGGTGCATTGCTGGTAAGACTGACTTTGCGGCAGCTCCTGCTACTTGTTCTCCAAAGCAGCAAATCCTGTTTAGCGGTCCTACACAGAAGGGGTACCAGGCCTCATGCAGCCCTCCTAGGCCCGCTAAACTTTGCCTGCTCATACATTTTCCCATGAAATTTCTTCAAAGTACAAAAGTAAGTGCTCACCGGGCCCAATCCACTTCTTGTATCCAACCCGCGCTCCATCGCATTGGGCCATATTTTCTTTTTTTAAACTCTTTTTATTGATGACAAAATCAGTTACCATCACATTTATCGCTTCCTGCATTATCGGGCAAATTTACCATGTTTCAGCTGCACTAACCTAATACTCTGTCCCTGGCCTGAGTACCATTGTGGGCCATATTTTTTTATTTTGATCCGGTCTTGTGTGACTAGATATCCGAGGTTGGTGCTTTGATCTTTTAGATGCTAGATTGCACTTTAAAGTTTAAAAATTCATAACTGAGGCTCTACTGATTGGATTTTTGTCATTTTTTGATATCATTTTGGTATCAAATACTTTCTTAAAATGTACTTTAACTTTCTAAATTGGTGTGGTATTTTTCTTTTGTTGTGTTTTTACGTTATTGCTGTTTGTGTGCTGCATAAGTAAATACTTTACACATTGCCTCTAAATTAAGCCTGACTGCTTTTGTGCCAAACTACCAGAGGGTTAAGTACAGGTTAATTTAGTTACTTTAGTGGTTTACCCTCGTAGGGACAGTGGCTGTAGCTTGAACAGGGCTAACACATCACTCAACCAACAATCCAATTTCTCACAATAATCATACGCTTAAGCACATGCTTATAAACACTTGGGGTACTAAATTTCAAACCTTAGCATATCCATTTTCACTGAACTTATCATTTTTGGAAACTCTAAAACATAAATATCCTTATGCATAAATGGAAATCTGTTTGCATGTGGAGGCCTTACTTTCTACACCTTCTAAGGAAAATAAGGAGAACTTTCTTACACTTTCTGCATCACTTACACCTTTATAGAGTAAGTGTATAAGTGAATAACTTAAGGGTAAAGCAATGCTAATGTCTGTAAAAACCCATAAACCTACCACCTATTTTAAATCATCAATCCTCGAGCAGCAAACCTACAGATTTCTCTCTGGGTGACACCTATGAATACATGATGAAACCTTTTTGAACTTTGTGTCATTCTGCATTTATGACAATTGTATGACAATACAACATGTCTTTACCACACATGCCCTTACGATACATATGTTTTTATCATGCGTCCCTTTTAGCATGCATTGTCATTCATTAAAATTAAAACTACCTTTACCACGCATACTATTACCACAAACTTCATTATAACGCTTTTTTTTTAACAAAAAAATAATAATCCAAACAGGAATTTTCAAAATAAATGAACTCTTTTACATAAGCCATCAATTGTTTAATGAATTACTCTAAATTACTGTGTCTTTAACTTAATGTATTAATGCCCCTACTAAGATGGTAGAACACCACACGAGAAGGTCATGATTTAAACCTTAAAAATCATATAATACTTAAATAATAGGTTTTGTCATGCTATTTAAAAAAGCATTAAGCTTTCAGACACATACTTTAAAATAAATTCAGATTTTACCTCAGAAATATTTTATATACAAACATTAACCATTTTGTACTCAGTGGTCATTAACCACTGCGGTGACTGCACACACTTGAGTGAACAGGAACAACTGGCTGACTGACTACGATTTCACAGTGACACGCATCGCTGAACGTAAGTATTATTTCACATGAATAATAATTCTCATATGATTTATATTGACTAAATATATGTTTTCTACTGATTTTCTGAATATTACCAAAATAGTATTTTTCTTAGACTGAAACATCAATCATTTTGTGAAAAACAAAGAAAAAGATTCTTAATGATAAAGTAAGTTGTTTTTCAAATGTAAATAAACTATTAAAAATGATCTGGATTACTTTAAACAAAGTAACATACTTTTTCAAAATAAGTAAAAATATGTCAGACAACTGAGAGAAGATCCTGGACACTTACTAAGGTCATATTAATGTAATGTAGTGCACTTGAACAGTTACAGAAAAGTGCATTGACTGCGTAATCTTGACATTATATTTATATTAACGTAACGAGTTGCAGTTCTCACATATACCTAGGTTTGTATTATTTGAATAACATTGCATTTCTTATATGTTCACGTATTTCTTTAAAATAGTGCTCTCCATTTATTTTATACCTGAAAATGTATTCATTTGAATAGTGCTCTACACCTATATTGTAACTATACGTATTTTTGGGATTTAGCAGTGTTTAATTTTAGCATGAATGCTTGCTTCGGATGAAGGTTTTTCTCTCCTTTGCATGTGCACTTGCATTAGTTCCTGGTTAAAGAAAGGCACATTGTGTGAAAGAGATAGTGAGGCTTGAAGGAATATCTCTTGGCAAGGATAAGAAGATTTAACCAAGGAAGGGAGGACTACTGTCCGAGCGTAATAAGGAGACATGAGAAATCCAGGGACCTTCTAGTGTGTAGACCAAAGGAAAGAAATCTCAAGAGTACTTAACAAGTTTGTTATCTGAAGATGGGAATTAATTGGACACATGAACTGGGATTCACGAAGGTTTTTTTGGTGGGTATAATTAGGCATTGCACTTTGGCTTTGTTCGGATTCCCTTTAGACTCTAAGACGTACAGACTTCTTTGCAACATCTCTGTTGTGTGGCTTTATTCTATACAAGATACTTTACCTTCAAGAACTTCTACAGACGTTCTACAATGCTGACATCTTTCTCTGCTTCCCTGATTTAATAGGCTTTTCCCAATTTCTAGTTAGAATAGGGCTTAGTAGGTGGTCTTAGACAACCTCATCTATAGGCAAGAGGATCGAAACTTTCAATCTACTTACCAGACCTTGTTTCTTATCCTTTGTAAAGTGGCTACTGAATTCCTTATCTGTTTTCTTATATTGAGGATCAATTTTATCGGTAGCTTCAGATAACCTTTAGTGATTTTATATTTTTGTACTATGTTTCAGCGACTGATTTATCTCAGCTTGGCTTTGAGTTTATAATAAATCCATACTTGATCCCATCAATCGACTCTGAGCTTTACTGTGTGAACCAAGGGGTTACACTGTACTTGGTAAATTGTAGTTGATCCTAACTCCTTTTATTTCTCAACCACCTAGAACCTTCCATTGCAGGGGGCCAGAAAGGAGGAGTCCACGTTGATTGCTTTCTCATGATACTAAAAATAAGTTTGTGAAATCTTTACAACATCATAGATAATGTCTCGCTACACGAACTATGGCAAGAGAAAGTTCAAACCATCATCAGCCCTATTACCTTGGAGAGACTGCCTGGAGGATAGACGCTTGAGAAGAAACAGATCCTGCTAAGCATCAAGCAATACAAAGTGAGTGTTTGTTATATGCAATATCCATGAATAAATGTTTTGCACCAACATGTACAAGCACCTCCAGCACATTAATATATTTTTTTCATAATGTGGATGTAACATCACTATGATGACTAGTGAAAAATGTAAGCTATGGTCAAGCATCATATTTAATGTCATTCAATATTATGGAGTCTTTTTAAAATG
>CAWUFW010026422.1:0-33683 GCA_963921515.1 Calotriton arnoldi
TCAAGGTACATAGATATGGAATTAGGAATAGTAAACATATACTTCCTTTTATGCAGTTATCTTTTGATATTTTATCTCTCGATAGTCTTGTCCCACGATATTCTGGGGCTCGACACAATCCTATGTGACCTTTTATTAAATGCAGCAATATTAACTGTCAAGTGGAGACTAGACCTACCGACTGCAGCTGATGTGGAGTGGCAGAGTGGCTAGCGGTGCGGAGCAGTGTGGAGCGGGGTGCTGAAGGGCTGTGTTGTGGCTCGGAGGCATCGACATCTCTCGCCTGAGTCCGTTGAGGGCTCACCACGGTTGCCGCACCTGCGGAGAGTGAAAGGATTCTTCAGCACGTCAGGCCCTGCTTCATCTTCACCTTCACCTTTGCCATCCGCCTGCTGCCCCAGTGAGGCTAGGTACGGGCGGGCGGGCAGCTTTGAAGGCTAGAGCCACGGCAACATCCGGCCTCGCAGAGGCGGCTGGCTCTAGGCCGGTGCCACTTGCGAGCCGGTGTGACCGCTCTCAGCCCGCCTGCCTTGTCTTCATCAGCGGAGAGCGTCTGCCGGTGCTGGTGCCCGTGCCTGTTACCCCCCCCCACCAACTCAGTGCTCTCTCCACTCGCGTTGCACGGGGCGGGGCTGAGGTGGGGGAGACTGAGCTGGTTGTTAGGAGCTGCGAAGAGCAGCGAAGAGTTCTGGAGCCCCCCAGCCTGCAGCATAGAGTTCCACAGACTTGCCCCCCAACCTGCAGCGTTCGCAGAAGGTCGCGGTCAACAGAAGGCCAACAGGACACTAACTGCCTGACATCAGGTAGGCACAACCGTGCTTTTAAAAAAAAAGATAGGGGAGGTTGTGCAATAATTCAGCCGCAATCTGCTAATTGGTTTGATTGTGCCCCAGCAGAAGACAAATTAGACATTGATGGCGTGTAACCCGGACATATTTTCGCGTCAACTAGGTTATCCCCCCATCCGCCAACATACATCGTGGCTGGAGGTGAAATCATCACCAATAAGTGGGAGGGTGGAATTTCCGCTCCACCAAGAAGGTAAAGACGGTAAAGAAGGTAAAGAGCTGTACAATGAGTAAGACACAATAGTGTCCCACCTCCTCCTCTTCTACTAGTGGAGGCTACTGGCAAGCGACAGGCAGATAGCCTCACTAAGCTACTATTAAAAACTACGATAAGGTCTGGAACAACAAGGAAAGAATTGTAAGAAGCGGAACAAAGAAAACATCAAAGATCCCATGGACGTGGGGGTGGCAACATCACCCATCACCTTTACGTAACCTCCTTTAACTCCAGGGCATCCAGCCCCCCTATTTCAACCCCTTGAACAGGGTCTTTACCCTTCAGGTTGTACAATAGAAGCAGAAACTATACCATCGAAGGACCAATCAAATAAACAATATAACAAACATGTCGAAGCAGCAGTGAGTGCACAAAAGAGGACCCTCAGAGACTACTATAAGAAAAGTGGAATTAAAGCCCTAGGTTCAAATAACCCCAACGAAATGATGACCCCTCCTGTACAGTACCTACAAGCATGCCTGGAAGTGGATCTTGCGCCAATTAAAGATCAGGCTATGATCCACGAGCAGCCCTACATGCAGGACATTGGTTCACCTCAGGACAGCCCCTTCAAAGGGAAAGAGCACCATACCCCAGCCATCCTCAGTTTAAGACCAACCTCCCAGTCAGGGGACGAATTCAACCATTTGCCTTCAAATTCAAAATCCAATAAGGCACAAATTTCATCGTCAATAACCATCCTAAGCGACGACTCCTCCATTAAGCTGAGGTCACCCCTGCAACAGGAACTCAACTTATACACCAACAGCGTAGACCCATCAGGAAACAAGAACATTTTTAGTCCTCAAGCAGCGCAATGGACTAGGATTTCACCTGGCAACATTAAATTGCTAACTCCAACGACGCCTCCAGCCCAGGCTTATCATGACCTTCCTGAAATAAAGCAAGGAGAGCCCAATTATTACTCCCTACTGGACTTGTCCTTCTTCAAGACAGATTTGAACAAGGATGCGGATACATTCCAACGACACAACTCGACAATGGCCGAGCCCAATGCCCCCTGGCCTCAACTTCTGCAAACTTTACAATCTACGGTAACTGCATTAAATTACCATTCTGATAAACTTGATCTACAAGTTGACCTTTTAAATACACTTGCAGTCTTTATGGCAGGGATCGATAATAAACTGGAAGGGCTCAATAAACTGATAATAAAAGCAGAATCCAACGTTAACATGGTACAATCTGTATGCTGTTGTTCTACAATAATTGACAGTCTGTCCTCCCTTCCCCAGTTCCTAACTACGGTGCTGACAGAAATAAGGAAATCATCAGCCGGACTGCAGGCTCAGCCCCATCATCTGCGCACACATCCACCCAATTTAACTGCCCAGCCATCGTTTAACAAGCAGAGCGCAAAGGGAGAAATCATTACAGGAAACAAGGATCCGGCAGTAAATGTCGATACCCCACGGATAGAAGTTCTTGATGCTCAACCGGTAGCGCTGTCTTCCAACAATTAAGGTCCAATCTTTAAGCCTAGATCTTTTCAACAAGTTACATTAGATAATAAAGATCAAACTGTGACAAGGGCAGAACCACAGACCTCGCCAAGGACTTTGTCAACATGGGGCATTGGGGACACCGGCCTGGGGAAAGGAACAACAAATAAATCCCCCCAAAAACAACATCTGACTAAAAGGGAAAAAAAAGACTGAGGAAAAAGCACAATAAGCGCAGTGCGGCATCTCAAAGTATAATCAGCAGCTCCCTCCAATTTTTAAAAGCAACTCGCGCACTGGCTTGACTAGTACCGTAAGCTCCGACAGCAGCTTTTTTCAGTTACATCAATCACCCTCCAACACTTAAGCTGGGTTGGTATGTAATGGGACACCGGTATCATGCCGTAATAAAGAGCTCAGGCAAACATCTGGGTGCCGGAGGGAGGTCCTAGTGAAGAAATCACCATCCCCGACCCCCGTCGAACCAAAAAAGGCCCCGGAGCCAGTATCACCATTGTACCCCTTAGTGACTTGCTCCAAAGCTTCAACAACTCTTACAGACATGGCAAACACGTCCAATTCGAAACAGAGAAAGGTAGTTATGGAACAGCACAGTGATGAATTTAAGTCAGGCAGCAAGGAGAGCCTTCGGATAACACTCGAAAAAATCTTGGTCCTGGAAAACACAGTAAAAAAAACCTTAATAAGTCAACTCACCAACCATTCGGCGAACAAGAGGGCCCTACACAATGAATATTCATCAGCCAAAGGAGAGTTGATCCACCTCAGACAAAGGATATGAGCAACTATATGGCCTCCAGCCAGGATTCGACCATAACAAACTTTCCATCTAAACTGCTATTTATCCCGGAATATTCTACGGAAGGCCTGCATGACTTCTTGAACAGAGGGAACATCCTTAAATTGTTTACATTTATCCCTGAACTGCGTAATCTTGAATCGAGCGATATAATATCCATTGAATTCACACCCACCAAAGATAATCAAACTACAAAATCAACGCAAATCACATTGGCGTCAGCACCAATTAAAGAGCTGATAATCTCAAGGTCTGACCAATTTAATAATTGGGGTATTAAAATAACATCCCCAACAGAACCACAGTACCCCTCGGTGCTTGTAAAACCCTTGGTTCCCTTTGATAACTTCAGTAATTCACCCTTTTTCAATATTAAAATCTGCTCAAAGTCAAGCTCCTGTAGGAGTTAATCAATCTGCAACAGAGGTTTCTAACACTATGAAGGCTGATTGGGCTTGGTTGCCAGCGATTCTTGCTGGAGGAAACCATGACTGAAACAATGCCCAATCCAGACTTTCAATGTGCTTGTGGAACATCAACAGCCTTTCTGCGAAACTTCAGTCATTGGATGTGATAAAGTTCCTAAAAAACCATGAGGTTATACTTCTTCAGGAAACTTGGTCCGAGTTTAGCCTCCCAATAGAAGGATACCTGGAATTTAGGTCCCCTGCTTCAAGATCACACAAGTTTGGTAGACTCATGGATGGTCTCTCAATTTATGTCGCTGGCATGTTAAACGTGAAACTTGACCAGCTACAGTTCAAAGAAGATTGGATCACCGGCATAAGGATCAGAAGCTCTAAAGCCACTAAACAAATGCTCTTGATCAACGTATACATTTCACCAAGCGCCAAAAAGAAAAGGCTCAAGTTTGATCACCTGATCCGGATCATGTGTAACCTATTAAGCGATTACGGAAGTACAGCCTGTCCGATAACTGGCGATCATAATACAAACCTCTTTCAAGACCCCCCCAGACGAGCACGATATAATAAGCCCACCCATTATGGAACAAATAAAGCCCAGTGGCAATAAATACAGTAAACTTGGTGAATATATGGTATTACAGTTCAACATTCTGGGCTTTATAACTTTGAATGGTCGTATTCCCATGGACAACCCTCCAAACTGGACAAGAACAAATGGCCGTACTTACTCGTTTTTAGATTATACTATATGTAATAAGGAGTTGCTCCCTCTGATCGAAAATTACACCATCACTACTGCACGAGACGATAGTGACCATTGACCCCAAGTAATCACTCTGTCACATAGTGTAGCTCGGCATGCTACGACAAGTCTGGCAACAAAAGGAATCTTTGCAGAGAACCTTAAAAGGTTAAAATGGTCAGAGCCTTCGATTTCGATAATAATGACAGCATGTAGAGCCCAGTTAGGTACAAGGAGCCTTGATGATACTCCGCTCACCACATCGTAGGCGATCTTTTCTAGCCAACTGCCTAAATTTTTTTCGGACTTTTCACAAAAAACTAAGGGCCAGATGTACGACATGATTTTGCATGCGCAAACGGGTTTGCGAACCTGTTTGCACATGCAAAATCACAGTTGGCCATGTACAATCCCTAAATAGCAAGTCGCAATTTATTTGCGACTCGCTATTTAGGAATTGCGAGTCGCAATTAGGAAGGAATGCTATGTGTGAATGTTTTGTGCGGTCTGACTGCCATGTAAAGGCAGAAGGAAAGGTTCATTGTAATTCCTACGGTGGTGCTTCCGCAGGCACCGCTTCCATTGTAGGGTTTACGGTCCGACCGATGCCCCGACGGGATCCTTGAGCCTGTAAGAGACATCGGCCGGTCGATCAGACTGCTGCCCTCTGACTGACCGCATCTTAATGCAGCAGTTTGACCGCTATCCTGACTGTTTGGCGGACGCCACCGATGGCCTGACGGTGGCGGTCTGCCCGACATCCTAATCGGGCCCAATATATGCAGATGTGTACGTATTCCTCTATTTATATATATTAACTGTGATTTCATGAAGCTTGTGAAAAAGGCTAAAGCTGCCTCTAGGCCCGACCTAAAAATATTAAAAGTCTCAAAAGTACTGAAACACATCAGTTAAGGTGTTTAGAAAATAGCACTAAACAAATACCCTACCTCTTCCCGAACAAGGCATAGAGTCATATGGTGTGTTGTGGAGTGCTGGTGATCATTAGGAATAATTTAAAGGTTTTGTTTAGCTTATTAATGAGTTTTATATACAAAGTACTTTAGTTCACATAAAGATGCCTTATTCCCAGATCAGTGATCAGCAAAACGTGCCATATTGCCCCTGGCAGCCGGCCATAGAGAAAAATAAAAGTTTAACTGTGTCGTTGATAACCCTTGAACTGTTCCTATCACCAAGACTCTAGCTCAAGGTAGAGGATTCGAGAGGAGGGAAAATGATAACCAAAACCACATATTTCATTTATGAGACTCTAGAAAGATTTATTGACGTACATGAGTGGCATGATTACCCACCTCTGCTACTGAAGCCTATGACATAAGATCCTTCTGTTGTCCCAGACTGTTTTGAGAGTCTGTATCACTCGCCTCAGTTCGGCCAGATGCTTAAGGCCAGATCTATCATGCAACCAATAAGAATCACTCGATGGCTGAGCTCAGGTTCACAAAACACGCCTTAATAAATCAATAAAGGAATAGTTTATAATATCTTATGAATTGCTTTGGATGTTATGTTTATATGTGTGTCAATGGAAATCAATTGAGTGTGATCGTGGGGTTGTTTGCAGCTATGTTTGTGGTGTGCAGGAAAGGCCAGTGGATAAATGAACTTTTAGGAGCTGGCCCAGACATGGTACTACTTCTCAGTAGCAACAGTCTACTCACTGCTGCTTCATGCCCTTGGAACAGCAGGAACAGTTTCTTACTGCTGTGAAGGACCACCGAAGCTCATAAGAATATGAAATTAATAGGGGAACACTTTGCTCCTTTGGACCTTGCAGCTGTTTTAAGGTATATTTGTGACCACCACCCACAGCCACAGTGACTAAATATGCCAGGATTGATATGTTATTTTGCTTCTGTTTGTCTAAGACTGGCGAAATGTAAACATCCTGTCACAGAAATGGTCTGGCCTGGGAAACAATCTCTGAATTCGATTGAAAGCAATATTGTTGACCAGGCAGCAGAATGATTGGTAGGGTCAGACAGTGGTTGGTGGCAGACCGAGTGGTGTGGGGTCCTAGGCCTGACCATCGGCACCAGCAGAGTCTCTACAGAAGAACAGACATCGCTATTAAATTAGGAATGCAATATTGGCACATGAGACCTTGAGAAGTTCAAGCATAGGCAAGCTGAAAGTTATCCTAACCTTTCTGAAACTTCCCTGGCCCTGGCACTAATATGTGTCAAATAGATCTTTTCCTTGACACTCTCCATTTTGCAGTTATTTTTGGTGTGCAGTTTTTTCAAAAGCAGTGGTCACAACCCATGGACAAGACTTAGAAAGAGTAAAACCAAGGATGAAAAGAGTAAGAATAGACATGCTGCCCAGGTCAGTGTTTTCCACAACAACGCCCCTCAGAACACAGAACGTGTCAAGATTGTCAGTGGGGGGCAAGTGTGTGGACACCTCAATACCTGCCAAAAATGTTGGGGCTTGTAACTTTCCTTAGGTCCTTGTTACAAGTTCAGAGCTAAATGTCGATCTCTGTGTATCAGTGTGTTCAATTTCTGCATATTGTGCCTCATTTAAAAGGAGAAAACTCGAAATTGGAAGTATGTGCTGCACCCAGTAAGTACCTCATCCTGGAGCAATGCATTTACCAAGTGTGGTACATTCCCCTTCCTATCCCGCCCGCTTTTAATGAGGGCTTTAGTAAGACAGACGCTCAAATAATGGTGATGTGCCTGGGACTCCTCTCTGTGGCAGCACTGTGTGGTGCACCTTGTGAGAACTGATGTTAATGTCTTGCAGGCCTCACCACATTATGTTACTCAGCTAAAACTTAAAGCAACTCGTCCTGCCATTCCGCTTGCTTCCTGTGAGAGATTTTGATTTGAACATTTTTATGTTCTGTATGTTATGTCACATTAGGGTATTGCCACATGAATAGCGCACATTATCCCTTCTTGTCTGCTGCCAGAGATTGCTACAGTGTGCTGCCGCAGCCTGTGGAAGCAGGAACTCTGAATTGCTGCAACACTGACTTATAATGTGCATTTCCAACTCTGTTAGACTTTGATCCTAGGGCAGTTGGCATTTGAGATACCTGGTTTACCCGGTTGGAGTAGTGCTGATATTCAGTGAATTAGCTGCTACGTCTGTTGTAGTTCTAGATGCAGTTGGTGTGCTATTTGTGATTACTGACCTCCTACAAAAAGCTCAATTTTTGCCTCTCCAACACAAGTACTTGTTACCATTTTTGCAGTAAACTGTCCCATGGTTCCACCATGCCTTTTGATGTTTTGTTTGTCAGTTGAGAAAATATTAATATCTGGCTAATATGTGTTTGTTACTCCAAAAAGTCCAGGCCTTGACAGTATTGACTTACTGAATTTCGGCATGCAGTGCTATAATCTCAAGCACCAAAGCCTCAAGAAGATGGGCTTTATTATCAAATACCCAGCCCTGTAAAATGTAGAGGTGCATTATCAAGTGACAAAGCTTTCTAGGGAACCAGATATCATCATCAAAGAAGCCGACAAGGGCGGGAATGTAGTTATCGTGAACAGCCCTATGCAGTTCATTTTATTTGTCTGCCCTCTTGCAGATGTGGTAGAGAGCTGTGGCTTCACACTGTTCTCGTACGCAGACAACACTCAAATTATTTTTTCTCTGTCGTCATTACAGGGGCACAATCCTGATGCCCTCAACCTCAGTTTAAGACGAGTTGCTTCTTGGACGGAAAGTAACTCACTTAAACTTAACGGTGACAAAACCGAGGTCATGGTGCTCGGCAGGGTCTCGCAGCTTTGGGGCCCACAACACTGGCCTGGGTCTCTGGGGACTCTTCCAACTGTATTCCCCAAAGTAAAAAGTCTAGGATTTTGGCTGGATAAAAATCTGTCTATGCGTCCCGAAGTGACCAAAGTGGCCTCCACTTGTTTTGCCATATTGAAGTGGGTGAGGAAGATTATTTGGATCATTCCTCACTCGGGACAAAGAACATTGATTCAGGCCTTGATACTCTCTTGTGTGGACTATGTGAAGATTCTCTACCTGGCAATCGATAAGGCATGCGCTCGTCATCTGCAAGCTGTGCAGAATTCAGTGGCTAGGCTCCTCTTCCGGCTTCCGAAGCATGCCTCGACCTCTCCTCTTCTTCACAAATTACACTGGCATCCAGTTGAAAAGAGGGTTCAATTCAGAACCCTATGCTTTATCTTCAAAGCTAGGTTTGGACTACGCCCCCGTTATATCCAGGATCTGAGCTCCCTGTATCAGCCCAGCCTGATGTTGAGATCTGAGAATCAGGCGTTATGCCGCGTGCCCAGAATCAGTCTGGCACGCATAGGCGGTCGCTCCTTTGCATACCTATGCCCAAATCTTTGGAATGCCCTTCCGTAATCCTTAAGACACTGTACATCTCTGTTGCTATTTGGCAAGAACCTTAAAACTTGGCTATTCTAATTTCTAGTCAGTCCTATCTACCTATGCTTAGTGCCGGAAAACCCACTGGGTAGTAGTGCGCTCTACAAATAGTAATAATAATAATAATAATGATAATAACAATAATAACAAGAATGATTAGAGTAGAGAGATGGTCCGCCAGTTAGAAGACAGCGCTGCATTTCAGAAAATAATGTGCAATCCTCTTAAAGATATCAACATTACAATTGAAGAAAGGCCGAAAGACTGGCGAGAGCACCTCCTCACAGATATGGAATATCACTACATATGCAATCCGACATCGAGAGCTCCATGCATCTAGCTCCTCCCCAAGATACACAAGCAGGGGGCATTTCCACCAGGCACGCATATGATAACAGACATAGGGTCACCGGCAGAAAAACTTTCAGAGTATATAGATCTATACCTGCAACCCTTATCTGTCATTTTCCATCATATATCAAGGACACTAAAGACCTTTTAAGAAAAATATCGAAATTTGATTGGACTGAGGGTAAAATATTGGTTACCTTTGACGTCTGTTCATTATACACCAGCATCCCCAAATCTGAGGGAATTTCTGCCATACAGTACTTTTTGGACACCAGAGATGCCACTTTACGTGAGCATTCTGAAATGCTAATAGATCTGATCACTGCTGTTTTGGAAAACAATGTGCTTGTTCATTCACAATAGAGAGTGGTATTGACAGATACAAGGGGTTGCAATGGAGGCTAAATTTCCCCCCTCTTTTGCGAACCTCTATGCGGGGTTCTTTGGTACCTATGCCCTCCAGAGTTGATGGAACACATCATATACTGGGGAAGGTACCAGTCGCGGTCCGTGTAGGAGTGCCGGCCGGGCGGTGACGTGGGGCGGGGGAGGGGCAGGGTGGGGGGTAGCAAAGTACGGATTACGGACCAATATAGGTAAGTAAACATTTAAATCAATGAAACGAATTTCGTTGCGCGCACTGCATCGCAGTTGGCGATGCAGCGCGCACAACGAAATTCGTTTTATTGTTTTAAATGTTTACTTACCTGTATTGGTCCGTAATCCGTACTTTGCTACCCCCCACCCTGCCCCTCCCCCGCCCCACGTCACCGCCCGGCCGGCACTCCTACACGGACCGCGACTGGAAGGTACATAGATGACATGCTCATGTTCTGGTCTGGAGATGAGGATACACTCAGTCTCTTTATACAGTATCTTAACAACAATACTTACAATATCAACTTCACTCAGCAACACAGCACTATCAGCATAGACTACTTGGATGTCACCCTGTGCATAGAGGGACAGCCAGTGTGTTCAAAGCTGTAGAGGAAATGCACTGCATGCAATGCAATATTACACGCAACCAGCTCGTACCCCGTCACAAACCAGGGCAATCCTTTAAGGGGAAATTATGAGGATTAGATGCAATTGCAGCATAGACTCCAATCTCCTGACAGAACTTAGGAAAATGGAGAACAGATTTAGGACCAGGGGTGACCCCAAGAATGTACTTAATGAGGCCAGGACAATGTCAGGAATGTTAAACGTGAAGATCTGCTTACCATCTTTGGTAATGGGAGAGATAGGACATACAAGAGATTCTCATCACTCCCTATAGTGCGCTCAGCTTTGATGTGTACAAGATTATGCAGATACATTGGCATTGCCTACAGGCAGTTTTGTGGTGCTATCACCACAAAATCCTGCCTCACACATAGCAGAGGACAGACGTTAAGGGAAATTTTGTGTCATAGTTACATGAAACCTACCATCCCAATACTTGGATGCCTGCACCACCTAAGGGCTTTAACAAATGTGGCCCATGCAACATTTGCCGATATGCAACATTTGCCGACAAGGATAAAATCATTCCCTTTCAATACAATACCAACAGAGAACACAAGATAACGAAATGTATCAATTGCAACACAAGGTATATAGCCTACTGCATCATTTGTGAAAGCGGACGCATTTACATTGGAAGCACAATAAGATCCCCTGAAGGAACAGATTCAGGAACACTTCTGGGGTATAAGAAACAATAGCAGTAATTATCCATTTCCAGTACACTACAACACTGTCCATGGACAGACAGAAATCCTTAAGATTTATTTTCATGGTATTGTTTCTATGTGTCACCTCTTTTAGATGCTTTTGACCGTTACTGGACAGCTCTAGATAACTGCCATTATTACTTGGGGGGTCATTAGGATGGCGGACGGACTGGAGTCTGTCCGCCATCCTGGTGGGGACCGGGACCGTCCGCCATGCATGCGGCGGTCCCGCACACCAGATCAGGATGCGACCGCCACCATGGCAGTCGGATCTTGATTTTTAACATTGCGGTGGGTGCTGCTGACAGCAGCACCCGCCACGATGTGAAAATGCCATGTTGTGCATTTCACAGCACTACGTGGCCGGCACCACACGGTGCCTGCCATGTAGTGCTGTGGAATGCAGGGGGGTACCCCCCAAGTGCACCCTCACCTCTCCCCAACACATGGGGGCCCGCAACGGGCCACCGTCACTAATCCCCACAAGCCTTTCCATGGCGGCGTAAGGCCTGCAATAGCCAGCATCCTAATTTGGTGGATGGTGCCGGCTAGGCACCGCCACCAATTTAGGCTATGTGGTCTGTCTACCAGGCAATCTGTGAGATTGCTTTTGGCGGTCCCGTGGCGGACGGTCTTTGCGTCCGGCATGGTCCGTGCGCGATTCCCTCCGCCATCGTAATGTGGCGGAGGGAATTTCGCGGTCCGATTGCAGAAGGACCGCCACTGCATGGCTGGCGGTGACGGGCCTTCCGCAATCGTAATCGGCCCCTTGGTGCGTATACTGTCCTGAAGAAAGGACACAACACTGGTGAGAATTCGGGTAGTGTCTACGACTATATGGTGCTTACCATTATTGTCCCCTGACCGTGCATCAGACTCATGTATGCCTGGGTATGTTATTTACTCACTTCCTCTGCCCCATTTGGTCCCACGTTATGTAGCCTGTGTTATACTTTTTAGCGGCACTCTCTTTCCAGTTTGACATTTTTTGCTTTTTGCACTTTTCATTACAGTGAGGTAGTACCTTGCCGTTACACCATTCTGAACTTTGATACTTTTCGCCTAATTCAGGTACAGGCTCTCCTATTCTCTGTGCACTTCATTAGACTAACCCATCTATTTAGGCTAAGTCTTTATATCTCTATATTTTCACGGGAGTTTTTTTCAATGCTCGGATTTCGCTTCTTCATAGGGCATTTACTGCTATCATCTATGGCATGTTCTCTATCTCACCACTCTTACTGAAGGAAAATACTTGGTCCTAGCAACTAATTTTATAAAATTTTCAATACGTCACGCATGTTTGGTCTGTATAGTTAATACTCTGCTATCTGATTTGTGATGTGCATTATTTACGGCTGGCTTTCTTTTTGGCATTTTACCGGATGTGCTGATATTCGTTCACAGTCTATCTGGTGATTGTACCCAAACAGCGAAGTATTTCATCCCTATGTCATCGTAACAACAATGTAATATTGTGTATCTATCCTTTTGCAGCCTTGAAAAGGCTCTGTGACGAAACACGAGTCGGCTGCCTGTATTGGATATTAAATCTTTGATGCAAGAAATGTGAATAACACTGGGAAGAATAAATACGACCAAAGGAACTTCGAACTTTGTACTACTTTATTACTGGCTATACACCATAACCATTGGACTTCTCTGTGTGTTTCAGTACTTTTTTCTTTATTAAAACTTCAAGCTTGATGTTTCCAAAACCCCAAAGAGAATTTCTAATCTGCCTTAAAATAGATTCTAGACATAAGAGAAAAGTCCCCAAAAACCTAACCTGCCTCACATATTCCCATATCTCAGTATGCAACCCTGTAAATAAATCCCATCTCTTGACAAACTAGGCAACTACAGTCCTTTTGTTACCCTTTGTGAAATCCTCCTTAAAACTGCCCTAGTAGGTTACCTTCAAGCAACAAATGTAAACGTGTTAAGTTTTGGCCAAACTTATTATAAACTTGAGAAGTTGTTGACAACTAAGGGGTCGATTCCGATTCGGGCCGGAAAAAGCACCGACCGACTCGGAGCCGGAAAAATTACCGACCGACACGTACCAGTGGCGCCCGACACGCCAAGTACGATGCAAGCCGCGATAAATCCGACCGACACGTCAGGAAACCAAGCCGACCGACCGAGCCGCTCGGAAAATAGCAATCCGGCCGGAAAAACACGCGAATCCAACCGACCGACACGCACCCGGAACAAATCCGACCGAATCGTACCCGCCAACTCCAACCCGCAAAGTACGATGCAAGGCGCGAAAACACGACCGAGTCGGACGGAGGACAAGCCGTACGACCGACACGCATACAAAACCGAGCCGAAGCAACACAATACACCGCGACCGACGCGTACGCAGCATACAAAACTGCACAAACACAGCGTGAACGAAACGGAAAACACCGTACGAGACCAATGCAGGGTCCGACTCGGTCACAAGAACGTTTCCAACATACACAAACAGCACAAAGGAAAAATCAACCAAAAAAGGCCAAACAAGCAATTACCAAGCCAATAAATACTGGGGGGGTGGGGACAGAGAACAAAGACACACCCACAACTCCACCTATATAAAGGACACAAATCACTACCATGAGCCTTTGCAAATGCCATTCCACTGCCAGCACCCAAGAGAAAGCAACCACACACCCACAGCTCATCCCTCACACAAGCCACACACCAGCAGCACACCAACAAATACCTACCTCACATACACCCAGCACAACACACACCCACACACCCTCACCTGCACACCAACACACACATCACCCACCATCACCACCCATCACCATGCCCCCCAAGAAGAATCCCAAGTTCCTAGATAGTGAATTGGAAGTCATGGTAGACGAGATCCTCAGGGTGGAGCCACAGCTGTTTGGCACTCTGGTCCAACAGACCCCCATGTCGCAGAAAACCAAGATGTGGGAGAGGATCATCAACAGGGTGAACGCCCAATCACCATGTCGGCGCACAAAGACGGACATCCAGAACAGGTGGTATGACGTGCGCAGGAGGGTACGGGACCTGCTGAAGATAGACTACATCAACAGCCAACACACCGGCAGTGGCCCTCCTGCCAAGCCAATATACCTCAGGCCCTGGGAGGAGAAGGTGCGGGCCATCCTTCCGCCAGTGAGCGTATATGGACTAGAGAACATCCCAGAGCCTGGTGAGTACACAACAAATGTACACAATAAACTGCCACAAAACACACACATCACTGTCAAGGGGAGAGTCAAACCATGCACTCATAGCAATTACACAGCAACTAGAACAGAATCATCCCAAAATGTGTATGTCAGTCAGATAAACACAACACATGCCATCAAAAAAGTCACATCCAACTGTGCCAACACATGTACAAACACAACCACAACTACAGCTAGGCAGTGGCACAAATAGAACTAACACACACATCCACACATGTAGCCACCACAACAACACCAACACACAGTGAAGACCACTCAAAGGAAGGAATTCTGTGTATGCTGGCCAAGTCAGTGTAGCCAATAGCATCATGGGAGTCGCAGTCACACATATTGCCCCCCCCACAACTGTCCCATCAACACCACCATGAACCATGCGCACATCACAGGGAGTGGAGAAGGACTCACAAGATGGCTGACACTGGCTACTGCTGTGAGGAGCACAAGGCCCTGCTGGCAACTGTGCACCAACAAACAGCAGGACACCACTGACTGACATCCTGAGAGACAACTTCCACTCCCTGCAATGCAAGCACAGTCCATGGTGGGATATCTGGCTGGCTGGGTGGGAAGGGGGACTTGCAGCACTGACCATAGTCACCAGCACCTCCCCTCACACCCCCCCAACACAAACTCCACAGTACCCACCTGGTAGAATGCAATGCCCTCCATCCTAACACAAGATCCCACAAAGCACCACCACCCTGGGTTATGTTGTGTGAAGCACAGGGACACTCTTGGGACTCTTAGCCAAACAACTGCCAGGACAACACTCCCAGCCATCCTGTCAGCACAGCCAGCCCACCCCACAGGGAAGCAGAGTCAAAAGGAAGGAAGCATGGGCATGCTGGGAAGGGGGTGGAGGCAATAGCATGATGGGAGTCGTAGTCACAGACATTGCTCAGCCTCACAACTGGCCCATCAACACCACCCTGAACCATGCTCACATCACAGGGAGTGGAGAAGGACTCACAAGATGGCTGACACTGGCTACTGCTGTGGGGAGCACAAGGCCCTGCTGGCAACTGTGCAACAACAAACAGCAGGACACCACTGACTGACATCCTGAGAGACAACTTACACTCCCTGCAATGCAAGCACGTTCCATGGTGGGATATCTGGCTGGCTGGGTGGGAAGGGGGACTTGCAGCACTGACCATAGTCACCAGCACCTCCCCTCACACCCCCCCAACACAAACTCCACAGTACCCACCTGGTAGAATGCAATGCCCTCCATCCTAACACAAGATCCCACAAAGCACCACCACCCTGGGTTATGTTGTGTGAAGCACAGGGACACTCTTGGGACTCTTAGCCAAACAACTGCCAGGACAACACTCCCAGCCATCCTGTCAGCACAGCCAGCCCACCCCACAGGGAAGCAGAGTCAAAAGGAAGGAAGCATGGGCATGCTGGGAAGGGGGGTGGAGGCAATAGCATGATGGGAGTCGTAGTCACAGACATTGCTCAGCCTCACAACTGGCCCATCAACACCACCCTGAACCATGCTCACATCACAGGGAGTGGAGAAGGACTCACAAGATGGCTGACACTGGCTACTGCTGTGGGGAGCACAAGGCCCTGCTGCCAACTGTGCACCAACAAACAGCAGGACACCACTGACTGACATCCTGAGAGACAACTTACACTCCCTGCAATGCAAGCACGTTCCATGGTGGGATATCCGGCTGGCTGGGTGGGAAGGGGGACTTGCAGCACTGACCATAGTCACCAGCACCTCCCCTCACACCCCCCCAACACAAACTCCACAGTACCCACCTGGTAGAATGCAATGCCCTCCATCCTAACACAAGATCCCACAAAGCACCACCACCCTGGGTTATGTTGTGTGAAGCACAGGGACACTCTTGGGACTCTTAGCCAAACAACTGCCAGGACAACACTCCCAGCCATCCTGTCAGCACAGCCAGCCCACCCCACAGGGAAGCAGAGTCAAAAGGAAGGAAGCATGGGCATGCTGGGAAGGGGGTGGAGGCAATAGCATGATGGGAGTCGTAGTCACAGACATTGCTCAGCCTCACAACTGGCCCATCAACACCACCCTGAACCATGCTCACATCACAGGGAGTGGAGAAGGACTCACAAGATGGCTGACACTGGCTACTGCTGTGGGGAGCACAAGGCCCTGCTGCCAACTGTGCACCAACAAACAGCAGGACACCACTGACTGACATCCTGAGAGACAACTTACACTCCCTGCAATGCAAGCACGTTCCATGGTGGGATATCCGGCTGGCTGGGTGGGAAGGGGGACTTGCAGCACTGTCCATAGTCACCAGCACCTCCCCTCACACCCCCCCAACACAAACTCCACAGTACCCACCTGGTAGAATGCAATGCCCTCCATCCTAACACAAGATCCCACAAAGCACCACCACCCTGGGTTATGTTGTGTGAAGCACAGGGACACTCTTGGGACTCTTAGCCAAACAACTGCCAGGACAACACTCCCAGCCATCCTGTCAGCACAGCCAGCCCACCCCACAGGGAAGCAGAGTCAAAAGGAAGGAAGCATGGGCATGCTGGGAAGGGGGTGGAGGCAATAGCATGATGGGAGTCGTAGTCACAGACATTGCTCAGCCTCACAACTGGCCCATCAACACCACCCTGAACCATGCTCACATCACAGGGAGTGGAGAAGGACTCACAAGATGGCTGACACTGGCTACTGCTGTGGGGAGCACAAGGCCCTGCTGGCAACTGTGCAACAACAAACAGCAGGACACCACTGACTGACATCCTGAGAGACAACTTACACTCCCTGCAATGCAAGCACGTTCCATGGTGGGATATCTGGCTGGCTGGGTGGGAAGGGGGACTTGCAGCACTGACCATAGTCACCAGCACCTCCCCTCACCCCCCCCAACACAAACTCCACAGTACCCACCTGGTAGAATGCAATGCCCTCCATCCTAACACAAGATCCCACAAAGCACCACCACCCTGGGTTATGTTGTGTGAAGCACAGGGACACTCTTGGGACTCTTAGCCAAACAACTGCCAGGACAACACTCCCAGCCATCCTGTCAGCATAGCCAGCCCACCCCACAGGGAAGCAGAGTCAAAAGGAAGGAAGCATGGGCATGCTGGGAAGGGGGTGGAGGCAATAGCATGATGGGAGTCGTAGTCACAGACATTGCTCAGCCTCACAACTGGCCCATCAACACCACCCTGAACCATGCTCACATCACAGGGAGTGGAGAAGGACTCACAAGATGGCTGACACTGGCTACTGCTGTGGGGAGCACAAGGCCCTGCTGGCAACTGTGCAACAACAAACAGCAGGACACCACTGACTGACATCCTGAGAGACAACTTACACTCCCTGCAATGCAAGCACGTTCCATGGTGGGATAACTGACTGGGTGGGTGGGTGGGTGGGAAGGAGGTCTGGCTGTCAACCAAACACAATCAATGCAGACCATGTTCACACCCCAGAGAATACATAGAAATGCCCAAATAATGCAGGACAATGTGCCACACCAATATCAACCCCTGACTGTGACGACTTAGGACAATACAATGTACAGGCCCGCACCCCGAGGCACAGTCACAACTGTCAGGTGTGTCAACCACTGATGCCTGCAGAAACATGACATACATTGTTTGTGTCTCCCAAAAACAGGTGATGATAGGGACACAGCAGCAGACGCTGAGGAGTCCCAGTCCCAGGCTCAAGAGGATGCCGAGCTCACTGGCGTCGTACAGCCTCTGTCCTCCTCGGACGATGAAGAACAACCTGGCACATCCGGTGCAAGTCAACATGCTGCACCAGCAGGACCACCAGCTGCAGCACCAGCAGGTCCACCAGCTGCACCCCCTGCACCCACCCCTCCAACGACTGTCACCACGAATACCATCCCTGCCGACATGGACAGAATAAGGAACAACACCAGCGCAGTGACCCTGGACCAACCTGGGGCCATGGACACCACCACCACCACCAACCCCCAAGGTGGACCAGGGTTATCTGTGCGTGCAACTGCACACACTGCACATGTCAGCAGGGGTGGTGGGAGGGGTGGGAGACAGAGGTCGCTGCTTGCAGACGTTGCTGGTGTGCATGAAGACCCACAACTGGTACGCATAGCTGATGCGTACCAGTCCAGCACCGGAGAGCTCAGCCAGGTAGTGGGGCTCCTCAGAGACATCAAACAGCAGCAGGCTGCCCATCATGCCCGCTTGGACTCCCACATGTCCAACGTGGAGTCACACATGTCACGTGTGGACTCCCACATGTCCCGTGTGGAGTCCAAGTGGGATGTACTACATGAGATGACGGCGGTGCACAGGGACATTTTACAATGCCTCCGCCAGATGAACAGCAACCAGTCCACACCTCCCTGTGTGCCAACAACATCTGGTACCGAACAAACTGCAACTGCCACAGGGAGGGAGGAGGACTCTGGCGGAGAGTCCCCTGCACCGCAGCAGCCTGCACTTGAGGGCCCCCCCCAAGTAGAGGGGTCGTCCGAGGAGGGGAAAGTGAGAGGCTGATGGCCAAGCGCAACTCCCAGGAAGCCTGAACCTGTTCTGGATTTTCGCCTTTGTGCACAGACTGTTCACCCTGTTGATGGCAACACTACTCCCACACATTGCATGGGGAGTACAAGTTGGAACAATGTGTCAGACAACTGTGGCCCCGATACTGGGGATCCTGTCTACCTGGACTTTCTATTCATCTAGGAACTTGGGATTGCAAGATTCATGTACAGCACAATCCATCCTATGCACTATTATCACAGATGTATCACAATAAACACAATAATACACCATACTTGCCTCTGTCGTGATTCCAACGTGGGTGCTGTTATGGGGATGATGAACAGCAAAATTACACTGTGTATGCGAACTGCAACAGCAAGGACAACACAGGCATGTGAGTACAGGCAACGTGACACATATGAGGGAGACACACCACCAGGGCTACACAACACATACACACCTAGGCCATCTGACTCATTGCCTACACTGATGTTGCCAGGGAAGACGGTGCAATGCACAGACACCACACCCATTCCCAGTTGTAGTCAAGTAGCCCACAGGTGCAGTAAGCAAATGGCAGTCAAATGTGTGACCACAGACAACGCACATCACTAAGTGAAGCACAGGTTTATTACACAGTAGCAACATGCCGTAACCACTACAGATGCAAGGTAACCCCACCTGGTAGCGGGCACACAGTCAACAACTGTAGACAGAAGGAAGTCCATGGGTGTGGCGCACATCACCTGTAGGGACACAACAGCTACCAGCCTGGATGTGCAATCACGTCGTCGGTGGACACAGTTGACCAAACGAATCTGAAAATACCCTGTGAAGGACAGAAATGACACACAGTCAAAAGCAATGGAGTACAGGACAGAACAGCAAAACTCATGCACAATACATGTTACAAGATACCCACCCAGAACCAAGTTAGCATGTCAACACTGTTGGGGAGTACAGCCCACCTGTCACCACACATCGCAACACACATCCTGTCAAGTAGCCCATGGACACACTCCAACAGCACCAGAGCACCACCCACACATCATGCCAACTCACATCATTGACATGACACCTCAGGATACTCACATTCAGCTAAAGAAGTTGGTGATGAGCTGTGTGCGGACATCACCATCACCATCATCATCATCATCGTCACTGGCATCGTGGTCCAGGCCAGGATCCTCCACAGGTGGCGGATGTTGGTCATCGTCATCCTGGATGAGAGGCAACTCCTTCCGCACTGCCAGGTTGTGGAGCATGCAGCAGACGATGATAATCTTGCACACTTTCGCAGGGGCATATGGGAGGGACCCTCCCGGTCTTGTCCAGGCAGCGGAAGCGGCTCTTCAGGAGACCAAAGGTCCGCTCAATCACTCTCCTGGTCCGACCATGTGCCTCATTGTAGCGCATCTGGGCAGGTGTCACAGGGTTCCTGAGGGGTGTCAGCAACCACGGCATGTTGGGGTATCCCGAGTCACCTACGGACAGACAAGTGCACATCAGCTGACTTGGAAAAGTGGGCGGAATACTACAGATCAGATCACACACAATGGCACAAAGTCAGTACACACCGACAAGCCAGGCACGCTGGTTCTGCATCTGTGCCATCAACCTGGGGATGCGACTACTCCTCATCACAAAGGCATCGTGTGCTGAACCAGGGAAACGGGCACACACGTGTGTGATGGTCATGTCTGCAAGACACACCACCAGTGCATTGACCGAGTGGTAGTGCTTGCGGTTCCTGTAGGCCTGCTCCTGGGCCTGTGGTGGTACCAAAGCCACATGTGTCCCATCAATGGAGCCAATGACATGCGGCATCCTCCCCAGGGCATAAAAGTCACTCTTCACGTCAGTGAGTCGTCGCAGTCTAGGGAAATAGATGTACCGGTTCAGGAAGAGCAACATTGCCGCCAAAACATCGCGGAGCACACGGCTGAACATGGTCTGTGACATCCCACCAGCAGACGCCACAGTATGTTGGAAGGTACCGGTGGCAAAGAAGTGTAGGGCTGCCATCACCTTCACCTTGGGGGTCAGCGCTGTAGGATACGGCCGGCCAGGCTGCAAATGTGGGGACAACTGCACTGCCAAATCCTCAATCAGCTGCCTGGTGAAGCGGTACCGTCGGATGCTGTCCCGTTCCACCATCGTTGCCAGGTCTGGGAATGGCCGATGGACAGCAGGAGCCCTGCAGTGCAGAGGAGAAGTAAGCAAGATCGTCAGTCACCCCACATATGCGGCATTGAACACACTCAAGATCCCAACATACATCATCATGAGGCACAACTACATGAAGTGTGCAGTACCGGAACGACATGTATGGTACATACATGGCCAACATCTGTCAACACGGTCCTACAGGTGGCATCAATTTGTCCCAGGTTGGCCCATTGGATATCATGATGCTGTGTCACAGTCACCCCCCAGTGACATGTGAGGACAGATGTGCCCCAGGCACCACAGCTCAACGACAGGCACATTCCCAGGGACCCTGTAATGCCACATGGACACTGGCATCACCTGGAGTATCATGTGTACACCACAACAAAACAAACATGACCCCCACAGGTAGTGGCTACACTTGCCATGGCAGGAGAGCCATGGACGTCTGTGACACACACGCACAACATCAGAGTCCATGCACACACAACGTGGATGTGGAGACTGTCTCCCATTGTGCACATGAAATCAGAGACATTGTAAACACTACATGCACAAAGACTGTGGAGGGCCATCACTATTGTGCCACTGGGACACCCTGGCTCAAACATACCATCCCACATGGGACTCACGGGGTATGTGACATGACATACACAAACACCACTGTGAAATGTGACCATGGCACATGCACAGATATGAACAGTTGCACATCACAGTGGTCACGTACACGTAACACCCAGGATCCTGTCCCCATTAACACGTGCATAGCCTGGGGGCGGCTGCCCACAGGTGACACCCACAGGACAACATGTACACCAACATACACACAATAGGAAATGCAGCCTTACATGCCTTATGATAAGGTTTGGACAGGCTGTCGTGATGTAGGTGTGCCCCTCACTCCCTGGGAGCTATCTGTGGCTGGCATATGTCCATCTGAGACAGGCATGCTGACATATGCCAGTCACATGTACAGTGATGCGTTGAACAGCAATGGACCGATCGGTGCCTCCGGCCGGCCCATTGCTTTCAATGTGTGTGGGTACGCGTTGTACCCCTGTGCGCGTTGTACTGCAATGGACCGATCGGTGCCTCCGGCCGGCCCATTGCATTCAATGTGTGCGGGTACGCGTTGTACCCCTGTGCGCGTTGAACAGCAATGGACCGATCGGTGCCTCCGGCCGGCCCATTGCTTTCAATGTGTGCGGGTACGCGTTGTACCCCTGTGCGCGTTGTACTGCAATGGACCGATCGGTGCCTCAGGCCGGCCCATTGCATTCAATGTGTGCGGGTACGCGTTGTACCCCTGTGCGCGTTGTACTGCAATGGACCGATCGGTGCCTCCGGCCGGCCCATTGCATTCAATGTGTGCGGGTACGCGTTGTACCCCTGTGCGCGTTGTACTGCAATGGACCGATCGGTGCCTCCGGCCGGCCCATTGCATTCAATGTGTGCGGGTACAGCGTTGTACCCCTGTGCGCGTTGAACAGCAATGGACCGATCGGTGCCTCCGGCCGGCCCATTGCTTTCAATGTGTGCGGGTACGCGTTGTACCCCTGTGCGCGTTGTACTGCAATGGACCGATCGGTGCCTCCGGCCGGCCCATTGCATTCAATGTGTGCGGGTACGCGTTGTACCCCTGTGCGCGTTGAACAGCAATGGACCGATCGGTGCCTCCGGCCGGCCCATTGCTTTCAATGTGTGCGGGTACGCGTTGTACCCCTGTGCGCGTTGTACTGCAATGGACCGATCGGTGCCTCCGGCCGGCCCATTGCATTCAATGTGTGCGGGTACGCGTTGTACCCCTGTGCGCGTTGAACAGCAATGGACCGATCGGTGCCTCCGGCCGGCCCATTGCTTTCAATGTGTGCGGGTACGCGTTGTACCCCTGTGCGCGTTGTACTGCAATGGACCGATCGGTGCCTCCGGCCGGCCCATTGCATTCAATGTGTGCGGGTACGCGTTGTACCCCTGTGCGCGTTGAACAGCAATGGACCGATCGGTGCCTCCGGCCGGCCCATTGCTTTCAATGTGTGCGGGTACAGCGTTGTACCCCTGTGCGCGTTGTACTGCAATGGACCGATCGGTGCCTCCGGCCGGCCCATTGCATTCAATGTGTCGGGTACGCGTTGTACCCCTGTGCGCGTTGTACTGCAATGGACCGATCGGTGCCTCCGGCCGGCCCATTGCATTCAATGTGTGAGGGCACGCGTTGTACCCCTGTGCGCGTTGTACTGCAATGGACCGATCGGTGCCTCCGGCCGGCCCATTGCATTCAATGTGTGCGGGTACGCGTTGTACCCCTGTGCGCGTTGAACAGCAATGGACCGATCGGTGCCTCCGGCCGGCCCATTGCTTTCAATGTGTGCGGGTACGCGTTGTACCCCTGTGCGCGTTGTACTGCAATGGACCGATCGGTGCCTCCGGCCGGCCCATTGCATTCAATGTGTGCGGGTACGCGTTGTACCCCTGTGCGCGTTGTACTGCAATGGACCGATCGGTGCCTCCGGCCGGCCCATTGCATTCAATGTGTGAGGGTACGCGTTGTACCCCTGTGCGCGTTGTACTGCAATGGACCGATCGGTGCCTCCGGCCGGCCCATTGCATTCAATGTGTGCGGGTGCGCGTTGTACCCCTGTGCGCGTTGAACAGCAATGGACCGATCGGTGCCTCCGGCCGGCCCATTGCTTTCAATGTGTGCGGGTACGCGTTGTACCCCTGTGCGCGTTGTACTGCAATGGACCGATCGGTGCCTCCGGCCGGCCCATTGCATTCAATGTGTGCGGGTACGCGTTGTACCCCTGTGCGCGTTGAACAGCAATGGACCGATCGGTGCCTCCGGCCGGCCCATTGCTTTCAATGTGTGCGGGTACGCGTTGTACCCCTGTGCGCGTTGTACTGCAATGGACCGATCGGTGCCTCCGGCCGGCCCATTGCATTCAATGTGTGCGGGTACGCGTTGTACCCCTGTGCGCGTTGAACAGCAATGGACCGATCGGTGCCTCCGGCCGGCCCATTGCTTTCAATGTGTGCGGGTACGCGTTGTACCTCTGTGCGCGTTGAACAGCAATGGACCGATCGGTGCCTCCGGCCGGCCCATTGCTTTCAATGTGTGCGGGTACGCGTTGTACCCCTGTGCGCGTTGTACTGCAATGGACCGATCGGTGCCTCCGGCCGGCCCATTGCATTCAATGTGTGCGGGTACGCGTTGTACCCCTGTGCGCGTTGTACTGCAATGGACCGATCGGTGCGCACCCATTGACAATGGGCTTGCCTGGCAACGGACGCGTTTTCGAATATTCGAACGAGTCGGTTGCTGGAAAATCAGTTGGTCACCCACAACAATGTTGCAAAATCATGTATGTCATGAAGTTGAAATTTTGAAGGATGCTGTGGGCGTGTTTTGGTGCTGCTATTCCATGGATTGGCCAGATTCAGAAGATGCAAACGACTTGGACCTATCACTTTGGACACAAGGGACAGTATCTGCCTCTCCAGCACATATATATTGCTGCATGTTCCCCTGAGAGCCCACTTGCCTGCACTACATGCTCCAGGACGACATCTGCCACTGCACTGCTGCTGTCTCTGCCCCTCTGGACCCTGCAATGGCACGTACTGTGGAGAGAGCCCCAGCCTTCAGCCTTGAAGAGAACCAGGCCCTGCTGGACAGCCTACTTCCACAGTACAGCAAGCTGTATGGGACACCAGGGAGCAGGTGAGTGTACTGTGCACTGCCTTTCTGAATGTGCATTTTGTCTGACTAGCAAGGCTGAGAGTCAGCACACCACTGGCTAGCAGGCTCACTGAGTAGTTGTCACCCCCCATAGTGTGTAGTGACTTGCACTGGACAGGTATGGTGCAGTGACAGTGCTTCTGAACAGGGTTTTACTCCCCATGCAATGATACCATGTAGTGACTTCTGGAAAACTGTCCATGGGCAGCCGTGCACTGCCTGGGTACACCATGTGCCCCTGTGATTGCGACATGTATATGCAACTGTGTCATGCACGGATATGTTGCATGTGTAGTAATGGCCTTATCACTTTGTCATCCTGACAGGCTTCTGCCCATCGGAAGCATGAGATCTGGAAGGACATCGTCCGGGCTGTCCGGTCCGTGGGGGTCTACAAGCGCCGGATCCGCAACTGCCAAAAGAGGTGGCAGGACCTTCGGGGCTGGACCCGGAGGATTGCACGGGTCCAGCTGAAGCTGTCGCCTCCTCGCAGGAGGGGCGGAACACGGACCCTGACCCCGCACATGCTCAGGATCCTGGCGGTGGTCTTTCCAGACCTGGATGGGCAGCTGAAGGCCAGAGAGCAGCAAGGAGGGGGTGAGTCAAAGACTGCACTGTGTACTCTGTCTAACATGCTATGTGCCCTCCTCGGGCCAGGTTGAACTGCCACAGTACAGCAGTCATGTTGTCCAGGAGCCATGTCCCTCTATTGTGCACTGCCCACTCCTCATCTGATACCCAGGTGTGGCCCTTACATGCAGGGAATTCTGTCACTTAGGACTGTGTCCTTGCAGTTTGCTTGACTCAAGGTGGGAGACAGCATCTGTTTCCCTGACTCTGTGGTGGGCATCATGGGTGGGTCCATTGCTTACACAATGCCTGTATTCTGACATGTATTCAGCGTGTTACTTTGATCTGTGGTCCAATTGCTGAGCTGATCCACCACATGTGGCTGGGGTACCTGGCACACACCCATGCTGCGGGTGGGAACAATGTTTGGGCCCCAGGAGTATGTATATGACGTGTGTCACACATACTTAGCCAGCTGCCTACAGTCCAGGGCTCATCCCTCATTCATGTGGGGCTGGACAGTCATGCCTACTCCAGGCCATACAATACACTCTGTACTCCCACTCCCGTGTATCAGAGGACACATTGTGCACAGTGATTTGACCCCTCAGGTGTCTGCCTCTGTGTCAGTGTGCTGTGGATTAGTCGCCAGGACTGCTGTGGAGTTTCTTGGTAGGGGCTCAGCATGCCACTGGAGATGTGACCATAGGAGACGATACTTGTGTGACACATAGGTGTCTGATCAGCTGCCCATGCAGACTGGGGCATGTAAATGTGAAGTTCAGGCAGCTGTTCCCCATGCACAGCAGAGTGTGAGGGGCTCAGGTTCAGAGGGTAGTGTCACAGGTCTCCCATATGTCCAATAGGTATGACCTGGACAGATGAGGGTTAAGAGGATGTGTTGTGGGGGGGATGTACATGTGCACTTGTGCAGCTCCAGGACTTGCATTCCCCATGACCTACTATTGTGACACAGTGCAGAGTGTTGTTGTCTGGCTGCAAAGTCATACATCACTGAGACAGTGATGTATGACTTTGCAGTCATGCCTCCGCCATGGCATGTGTCTACTGATTGGTGATCCTGCAGGGGAGTGACATGTGCTACATGCACACCATAGTGGCGCTGGCTATCAGGACATGGGTGCATCATGGTGTCTGTCGCTGGTATGCATCACATGCATTTCCTATTTGACTCTGGGCATCCCTTACATCCGTAAACCTGTACTGACTCAGTGGCAAGAGCTGTGATGTGTCCACACCGTGTCCTCTGCACTGTCCAACTACTGTGTACTTGGTGCATGTGTCAACACTGGGGTGTTGCAATCCAACAGACACCAGACAGATGGGTGCAAGGCCATGTGGGATGTGAGTGCCATGCTTGGCATCAGACTGACAATTGACTTCTCCTGTTCAATTAGTGCACTTTTAGCAATGTACAACTAATGATGCCAGGGCTTGCTCTGTGATGTGCTGTGCTCACAGTGGTGTGTGCGTTATGTGCAGGTGACTGATGTCTGTCTGTTTCCCCATTGTTTGCAGATACATCCACGGCCACGGAAGGGGACAGCTCCACGGACCAGGAGGAGCCGGAGAGCCAGACTGGGTCAGCAGCCGAGGAGTGGTTGGAGGGACCCAGTGGCACGGAGGGCGAGGGGAGCCACACCGAGGAGTCCTCAGCAGCATCCACCTCAGCTGAGGACCAGAGCAACTCGGAGGATGACTCCCTTGTGGAGGCGGGTGTCAGCAGCCACCACACCCCAGCTAGTGTTGCTGTCCCCGCCACCACCAGCACCACCACCGCCCTCCCATCGGCTCCCATTCCCCAGGTCCGTGGAGGCTCCCATGTCCGGGAGCGTGTCTCCTTTGGGCCAGGCACCGCACCCCTGCCCCTGTGTCCCCTGCTGCCCTGAGTGAGGAGTCTGTGTACCTCCTTCGCCAGCTCCATGTAGGGCAGACAGCCATGCTGAGTGTCCTCCATGCGCACACCGTGCTGTTGACTCAGCTGGTGTCATTCATGGAGGGCATCTCATCGGGCATGTCTGACCTACAGAGGGGCAATAGGTCCATGGACTCCTCCCTGACGGCAGCAGTGTCCCTCCTCAAACGGTCCCTCACCCCTCCTGCCTCTGCTCCATCCACACTCCCCAGCACCTTACCCATCCCAGGCACACACACACTGGCACAGGCACACACCAGCACACACACATCCAGCACACTGACACACACGCCAATGACAAAACGCACACGCACGCACATTCAGGGGACTGAAGCCAGACTCACAGGGGATGGGGCCCTGGAACACACACACGCATCCACATGCACTGCGCAGTCCTCAGTTCCCTCTCCCTCCAAAGCACCCTCCCTTGCCTCACCTGCAACCCCAAAGTCACAGCAGCTCTTCCTCTGTGACCTCGGCCTCTTCCCCACCGATGAAGCTGCTCCAGCATCCCGGGGGAAGAGGAAGCCCACCCACACGGAGCAGAGTGCCCCTCGCCCCCGGACACCCTCCCCCAGGCGCAGACGGACTGAGGCCCCCACCCGCAAGTCCCCCGGAGTGCTAAGAGCAAGACCCCGCCACCGCCCTGCAGCTCAGGCACAAGGTCTCCGTCCTCCATCCCTCAGGCCCCCACTGCACAGGTGCCCCCACCACACCCTGCCCCAGGTTCCCCCACCCACAGATATACCATCCCCAAGATGCTCCGGCCTTCTCCCCTGCCACTTGCTCTCCCAGCACCACACCCCCGCTGCGCTTGTCTGTGCCACTGATGTGGTGAGGGTGTCCTCCCCCTCTGTCCAACCCACCTTGCCTGTTCCCCATTCTCCTCCCCTGGAGGTAGGCACTGCAGTGGAGTCCACTACCGCCCTGTCTGACTTGGGCACTGCAGTGGCGGACCTGTCCACCCCATCTGCAGGGTCCACTGCAGTTGTGCCGGCACCCACGACATCTGTGTCATGCCCCCAGTTGTGCCGGCACACACCATGTCAGACACCTCCACTGCAGTTGTCAGTGGCTCTCCAGCACCCACCACCCCTTCCCTGACTCCCCTGGTGAGCCCTGATCCTGTCCCTGCGGTGCCTGGCCTGCCCCCCGGTTGCCCCTCCTAGTGGATTGTCCCTGGTATTGTGCAGGCATGCGTAGGGTGACATCTGCCAGTGTCACCCTGTTTGAACTTTGACAATGGACTGGCCATTGGCCTTTGCTCTAATTTCTTCTGGACGTCGTTATCAAACAACACATATGCTGAATAAAGCAACTTTCTTTTCTCTAGTGCTCATGCTTCAGATGTACATGTTGTTGGTGCAGCTAACCATGCCCTTGCTGCAGTGATGGTGATATCTGGTCTCATGATTATGAAGTGTTACTGTGCAGGAACCCATGTGGTCCAGGGGGAATGTGTCCTATCATGTGGTGTATCCATGTCATCAATAGCAGCATCTGAGGGTGTCATGTGTTCAGTATTTGGCAATGGGTTTCCTACTTACATTGGCAATTTCATATCTGTGGCTTCCACCCCTGCACATCTGTTGTGCCTGCCATCGTTGCATTTGTCTACTTCCCTGACCGTGTTGCCATCTCCAGTGGACATGCAGGTTTGGGCATCAATGGGGAGGGACTCATCCGTGTAGTCAGTGCAACATTGCTATACAAGTGTGTTGGATCTGTGCTGATGATTCCGTTGGCACATCCATGACCAGGCTGATGTGATGGGAGCCCTCATTTGGTGCTAATTGTTGATTGTGTGACCAAGTGCTCAGCTGACATGATGGGGCCCTACTGAGGCAACATATGGCACAGCTTTCCTCACACAGGAGTGGAGTCCCCTCATGGCAGTGTGTACACGTGTGACATTGCCTGCGCCCAAGGTGTGTGTTGTATGTGCATGTCTGTGTGTTCACTTTCATTCATCTGCGCATGCTGTGATCCCTAGTGTTGTACCTGTTTGTGATGCTTGCTGACTTGAGCTATGTTCCCCCAAAGTCTTCTCCCTGTGTTCTCTGTGATGTGGGTGCATGGCACATTACTGGTCATCAGGGTGTCACCTATAGGTGTGTTTGCTGTCAGGGCAGAGTTTGTGTGCTGACGCAGATGGGTCACAGTCAGGTTTCCCTTTGGCACTTGTTGTTTGCCCCTGTCATGTGATTTCCAGTTTGTGTTATCTTTCAGTGATTGTGACACGTTGTGTGTGTGACTGCTGGCACTCCTTAGGGTCCGGGCTGCAATGTTGGTTGTTGTCTATGTGTGTTCTTTGTGGGTGACCTTGGCTTCTTCATTGGTGTGTGACTGTGGCTGGGATCCCATTGGTCGGTGTGGTATTGCCGTCATGTCCATGTACAGCGTAGTGTGCAGTGTGTCAGACATTCAGGAGTCTTGTTGAGTGTCCATGTGTGATGTGTTTCTACACCTTGGTTCCCACCCACCACCCTGGAATAGTCATGGGTGCATGTGCAATGTCACCAGTGCATGTGTACTTCACTGCTGCACATTGTTGGAGGTCGAGGGGTGTGGTCTTGAGTGTGTGCAGATGAGAGTTGTTGCCCGGCTAGTCCCCTGCCTCCATGTTGGCCTTGGCTTACTGGCCATGCTGATTGATTTGTGCTTGTGTAGGTGTGATGGTAGTTAGTTGCTCAGGACACCTGACTGTGGTTCACAGTGTGAACGACATTTAGCTTTGTCATCACAGTGGTATTTTTATTCAGCCCAGGGTCACCACATTGTGGGGGCCCTGGGGGTGGTGCTGTGGTGTGTCTGTGACTTGCTGTGTCAGTTGTTATTTCTACGTGCCTGTGTGACATGTGTGTTTTGTGCTCCCTCTCACCTGTCAATGCCTGCTTGCCCACATAGGGGATTTGGATCCATGAGTTACCTTAGTGTGGCAGTGTATGCACATCTGTATGATTGGTATTCAGCTCTCCTCATGTGTTGTGTTGTTGCCTGGGGACACTGGCACCCCCACCCCTCACCTGCTGTGTATGATGACAGTGTTGGTCTGCCTGTTTGTGTTTGTGCATCTGCACCACTGCATTGGCATATCTTGGGTGTGCCATTGGCTGTATGTTGTTTGGTGTGTTTCCCCTGCTGTCCCTGGGACTCCTAGGTCATCGGTCAGCACAGTGATCATGGTTTGTGTGTCCCATTGCTGCCATGGTATGGTATCTGTTCACCTCACATCTGCTGTCTCCACAGGGTATCTGCATTTGTGTGCCCATTGGTGCAAATATGTGGTTCTGCATTCTGATGGTCACTTCTGTCATTGTGTCATTGATGACTGTTGACGGTCTCAGCCCCCATGGGTGTTGTTTGTCTGCACATGGCCAAAGGAATGTTTCATTTGCACTGCAGTATTTGGCTCCCCCAATTTATGTTGCAATGGGACACATACACTACTTTGCCACAGATGAGTTTTTGGTTCTGTGACCAGGAATGATCCATGCAGTTTGGCAGTTGCAGCTCTTTCTTTGTCAACAATTACCTTTTGGTCACTGTGATGATGAGGGTGTAGACCCCATTGCCACAATGGTCAAAATGTGCTTCAGCTATGGACCCCACACTTACCTTTTGGTCACTGTGATGATGGGGGTTTAGACCCCATTGCCACAATGGTCAAAATGTGCTTCAGCTATGGACCCCACACTTGCCTTTTGGTCACTGTGATGATGGGGGTTTAGACCCCATTGCCACAATGGTCAAAATGTGCTTCAGCTATGGACCCCACACTTGCCTTTTGGTCACTGTGATGATGGGGGTTTAGACCCCATTGCCACAATGGTCAAAATGTGCTTCAGCTATGGACCCCACACTTGCCTTTTGGTCACTGTGACGATGGGGGTTTAGGCCCCATTGCCACAATGGTCAAAATGTGCTTCAGCTATGGACCCCACACTTGCCTTTTGGTCACTGTGATGATGGGGGTTTAGACCCCATTGCCACAATGGTCAAAATGTGCTTCAGCTATGGACCCCACACTTGCCTTTTGGTCACTGTGATGATGGGGGTTTAGGCCCCATTGCCACAATGGTCAAAATGTGCTTCAGCTATGGACCCCACACTTGCCTTTTGGTCACTGTGATGATGGGGGTTTAGACCCCATTGCCACAATGGTCAAAATGTGCTTCAGCTATGGACCCCACACTTGCCTTTTGGTCACTGTGATGATGGGGGTTTAGGCCCCATTGCCACAATGGTCATGGGCTGCTTGCATTGTGGGTGCCACACACATATATGTGTGGCACATGTGCTAGGGGGTCACATTGTATGTTCAATGTCATGTTCGGTGTTGTAGGCATTTGACACAGCCTGCTCACACGCTTGTCATGGTGGTGGGGGGATGTCTTAATCTTGCATTCCCTAGGTTGTGGTGTGCTTGTTGTGTCATGCATTGTCCATCCTATGAGTGGGGGTGGTAGTAGTGGTAGGCATCCAGCCCCCCTGGCTAAGGGTGGTAGTAGTGGTAGGCATCCAGCCCCCCTGGCTAAGGGTGGTAGTAGTGGTGGGCATCCTGCCCCCCTGGGTGAGGGTGGTAGTAGTGGTAGGCATCCTGCCCCCTGGCTAAGGGTGGTAGTAGTGGTAGGCATCCAGCCCCCTGGCTAAGGGTGGTAGTAGTGGTGGGCATCCTGCCCCCCTGGGTGAGGGTGGTAGTAGTGGTGGGCATCCTGCCCCCTGGCTAAGGGTGGTAGTAGTGGTGGGCATCCTGCCCCCCTGGGTGAGGGTGGTAGTAGTGGTGGGCATCCTGCCCCCCTGGGTGAGGGTGGTAGTAGTGGTGGGCATCCTGCCCCCTGGCTAAGGGTGGTAGTAGTGGTAGGCATCCAGCCCCCTGGCTAAGGGTGGTAGTAGTGGTGGGCATCCTGCCCCCCTGGGTGAGGGTGGTAGTAGTGGTGGGCATCCTGCCCCCTGGCTAAGGGTGGTAGTAGTGGTGGGCATCCTGCCCCCCTGGGTGAGGGTGGTAGTAGTGGTAGGCATCCTGCCCCCCTGGGTGAGGGTGGTAGTAGTGGTGGGCATCCTGCCCCCTGGCTAAGGGTGGTAGTAGTGGTGGGCATCCTGCCCCCCTGGGTGAGGGTGGTGGTAGTGGTAGGCATCCTGCCCCCCTGGGTGAGGGTGGTAGTAGTGGTGGGCATCCTGCCCCCTGGCTAAGGGTGGTAGTAGTGGTAGGCATCCTGCCCCCCTGGCTAAGGGTGGTAGTAGTGGTGGGCATCCTGCCCCCTGGCTAAGGGTGGTAGTAGTGGTAGGCATCCTGCCCCCCTGGCTAAGGGTGGTAGTAGTGGTAGGCATCCTGCCACCCTGGCTAAGGGTGGTAGTAGTGGTAGGCATCCTGCCCCCCTGGCTAAGGGTGGTAGTAGTGGTAGGCATCCTGCCACCCTGGCTAAGGGTGGTAGTAGTGGTAGGCATCCTGCCCCCCTGGCTAGGGTGGTAGTAGTGGTAGGCATCCTGCCCCCCTGGCTAAGGGTGGTAGTAGTGGTAGGCATCCTGCCACCCTGGCTAAGGGTGGTAGTAGTGGTGGGCATCCTGCCCCCCCTGGGTGAGGGTGGTAGTAGTGGTGGGCATCCTGCCCCCCTGGCTAAGGGTGGTAGTAGTGGTAGGCATCCTGCCCCCCTGGCTAGGGTGGTAGTAGTGGTAGGCATCCTGCCCCCTGGCTAAGGGTGGTAGTAGTGGTAGGCATCCTGCCACCCTGGCTAAGGGTGGTAGTAGTGGTAGGCATCCAGCCCCCTGGCTAAGGGTGGTAGTAGTGGTAGGCATCCAGCCCCCTGGCTAAGGGTGGTAGTAGTGGTGGGCATCCTGCCCCCCTGGGTGAGGGTGGTAGTAGTGGTAGGCATCCTGCCCCCCTGGCTAAGGGTGGTAGTAGTGGTAGGCATCCAGCCCCCCTGGCTAAGGGTGGTAGTAGTGGTGGGCATCCTGCCCCCTGGGTGAGGGTGGTAGTAGTGGTGGGCATCCTGCCCCCTGGCTAAGGGTGGTAGTAGTGGTGGGCATCCTGCCCCCCTGGGTGAGGGTGGTAGTAGTGGTGGGCATCCTGCCCCCCTGGGTGAGGGTGGTAGTAGTGGTGGGCATCCTGCCCCCTGGCTAAGGGTGGTAGTAGTGGTAGGCATCCAGCCCCCCTGGGTTGGGGTGGTGGCGCGCATTCAGGCCCCTGTGTGCATATGTGGCATTGGTGATGGGCATCCCGCCCCTATGGTGCTGCTGTTGCAAGTATATTCAGATTCCCAGTGTATGTGTGTGATGTGTCGTGGTACGTGTTGTATGTGTTTTGTGGTTGGTGTCTGACTTACCTTCTGCGCCGTACGCGTCCGTGCCTGTTCCGGTAGTAGATGTAGAATATTGGTATGATCGGGACGAAGGGATTCATGGTTGGTTCGTGTCGTTCGTCCTTCTCGTTGCTTCGCGTCGTCCTCGTCGCTTGGCTTCGTCCTCGCCGCTTCGCTTCGTCCTCGTCGCTTCGCGTCGTCCTCGTCTGTGCTGTGTTCGTCTCGTAGCCGTGGATCGTGTTGTGGCGCGATTCGGAGCTTATGTGCGCC